>KN476964.1:44152-73191 GCA_000787095.1 Periophthalmodon schlosseri | reverse complement strand
CCGATGCCGCCCGTCACAGCCAGAAAACCGGCCACCTGCGCGGACCACGAAGCGCAAAACTTCAGCGCCTACTGCTGCACCTGCAAGAGCCCGACCTGCACCAAGTGTTTGGAGGAGGGGAAGCACAATCAACACGACGTGAAGCCGCTGGCTGTGATGTGGAAGCAACATAAGGTGAGTAGGCAACACGCGGAGCTGTCTTCTGTTATAATTGATCTTAATTAGGATCATCTTGAAAGGCAACCAACTGTGAAACCATTATGTAGCCTATCTATACAGACACTGGTCTACTATTTCAAACCCAGTCTTTAGCAGCAAACTGTGCTTCAAGTGGCTAGAATGGCCTTTAGCTGTACTAGAAACCATAAATCATCACAGTGGTGTCTGCATTCTCATTGCTGCAGCATTGGGCCAGACAGTTGCTCCCCAGAACGCACTGAGAGTACAGATTATCCTTGGATTCTTATAGCCTACATTTTCTTTATTTTATATCTTCAGAATTGTAACTATTCAAACCACCAGGAGCCATATTGCCACTTCCAAACCTATAGTAAAGATTGTGGAAGGATAAACCATGAAATCACAGTTATCAGGTGACCCAAATACACATAAAGAAAGACCAGCACCATGGACAGCAGCCTTCCATGTTCAAATTCCCATATCATGTTATTAGTGGTACATCTTTACAAATCACTAAATCATAATGGTCTTATTAGAAAGCCATAATCGCACGTGCTGTTTGGATCTCTTAAAGGGTTTTGCATGAGCTGCTTATCCGTCCTTATTGTTATTCTTTAAGCACACAGCTGGATGCCGCTAAATCCACCACAATTCCCCTTTAAGGCATTATCTACAACATATGGGTCTACATTTGATCTGCCAGCATTTTTGTCTGCAGATACAAGTTGAACAATACACAACCACCAGCACTGACAAAAACATTTACCGTAAGTAAAACAATATAACTATGTATGATCATGGTTTGATCAGTTTAGAATCATTTTGAGAGAATTTACCCCTGAACTAAATAACCTTTTTTTGATAGTACTACAATCCTTCTATGTGCTCTTGTGGATATGCTTAATGTTTCCTTGTTTTTTTCATAATTGGCTATGTCTTACACATTTAATTACAATGCTATTATTGATTTGGCATTGCATTTTGTTATTGGCCTTCTGAGAGACAGGATATCATTGCTATTGTTTATCTTCATTATTAATGTGAGCAGGTTTGTATGTGGGCCAAAGCATAATTCATTTGATTCTGGCTGATGCATTTGTGAAGTAATTACTGTAGGCATAAGACGCTAATATATGTGAGTCATAACTTTGAGGTCGCACATTTACTGCAGTGTGAAAACAGGGAGATCAGAATACGCATTTGTCCTCAGAAAACATAAGTGAGAGTACTTTTTTTTTTTTGACTAAAATTTATCCAGTTCATTTTACAAGATATTAATTCCATACTTCTCAAACCCAAATTCCTGCCTTATTCAGTACAAGTGAGATTTTAAAATAATTTATAAATTCACAAATTATTCATAGCTTCTTCATTAATCAGAATTGTGAATTACGTTTGTAGAAAGGGTGAGTTTAAGTTCATTGTGTCATGTTATCTCTTTTGTGTTGATAACTTCTCAGAAAATATTTGGCATTCAAGCTCAGAAACAGAATCAGCTCTTATTTAAACCACAACAGGACTTTCAAACCAGATCTAAACAACAGGAAGTCCTCCTTTGTTGCCTGCCCATAACTGGTCTGTAAAAAACCCTATTTGCGGACAATGGTAAGAAGGTGCTGATAAGTAATGAGCGAATTCAAGATGGCCACTGCTGCTGTAGTTAATGCAGTGTCTTTTATGTTTGAGGGAGATCGATGGAGCCTCTCTAGTGGTAAACAGCTCATATCTCCAGAGCATTTGAAGTGTCAGTCAGTCATTTAGAACTACACTCTTATCTCACGTGTTAGTTTAAAAATATATATATAGCCTGCAAAAGCCTTAGTGTTGCAACCTTAGAATGCAAGACATAACGAGAAGACCATATAGGTGTCTATGTTGCTATTCATTGTCTTGTATGTCTGTCGGCCATACTGGCTCTGTTGGTCATTTAGCAGGTTGAAGGTGTCCAGTTGATGGAACAGCTCTTGACTACAGGCAGTGAGTTCACAGTCAGCAGATGCCAGGCTGTTGGTTCAGATCAGCCTCACGGTGTGCACAGTGATTCAGCAGCTTCTATTAAAGCCCACTCTACAGGTCTACAGTAAATGCCATTATTATATTATAAAACATATAATCGTGTTGGTTAGGGCAACTTTATCTCACCTCAGTGTTACTTATATGGCCAGCAATGGCACTGAGTGGTTATAGTGCTTATTGTGGTTATTGTGGTTATTGCGGTTATGGCGGTTATAGCAGCTATGGTGGTTATTGTGGTTATGGTTGTTATTGTGGTTATGGTGGTTATAGTGGTTATGGTGGTTATGAGTGTTATTGTGGTTATGGTGGTTATGATGGTTATAGTGCTTATGGTGGTTATAGCGGTTTAGTCCCAGCTTGGTCTGTGAATGTGGTTGTGTTCTTCAGCAAGACGCTTCTTAACAGAGTTACAAAGTGCTTTACATGTAAAAGGTTATAAAATTGCAACAGAAAGCACAGATACAATATTAATAATAAGTGTGCTATCGTATCGCCTTTCTGCAAGTGTGTTTTAATTGTGACTGATGGTGGTTGTGTTGCTTCTGCCAGTCGATCACAGGGCAGCTGCAGCTACAGATTAGAGACTGAATAAATAATGGCTGTAGTGTAGCACTTTGAGTGGCTTGTGAAGCTTGGAAAACGCAATATAAATGTAAGATTTTAATTGATTCATTTTAGATGGATACGGCCCAGTATTAAGATACATTACACTATAAAGATACAGCAACATAGATATAGTCAAATCTTAAAAAAGGCTCATATTTCACATCTGTTTATCCCCTTGTGATATTAAACCAGGCTTGTTCAGCTGGTTCCACATGAGCAGCAGCTGCACTGGTTCTACACTGTGGGGCATCTGTCGTGTCTGCCCCAGTGTGAGATGAAGACTTGTTTTTGTCCTGTCATAAGACCACTCTGCTGGAACCATGAGGCAGGACCAGTCTGGAAGAAAGGCAAGATCTACCCAAGCATATTGTGTGAATGAGGACCGTATCATCACTGCTTCCTTCACCATGACAAATGAAGATTCCAAACTGTGATACTACATTATAACAGAATAATAATAATCACAGAAAAAAAGGTTTTCCTGGTTAAGATGATTGTAAAACTCATTACTGTAATAACTGTTCTGACACAATTAGACCCAGGGCTAATTTTTCCCACATTACCCACACAACATCCTTCAAAGGAACAAGTCTACACCATAGTCACTAGATATAGGAGTGAAGCGTATATGAACTGTATCATTCTGAAGGAGGGCGGCCCACTGATCCAGTTTCCCTGATCATTCAAGCAGAAAACAGACAGGCTATTTAAAGCACAGCAGCAGCCACTTTACTGCACAAGTGTGTGTGGGGGACCTGGCTAAGGATATAGTCAAAAGTACTGAGCCATGAGAAGGCTGCGGTGAAATATTTACAACTGAAAATGCAAAGTTAGTGCTCCCAGCGGAGGTGTCTCTGCACTGTCATCATCCAGAGGCGCAAGCTCTACAATTTCTCTTGCATTATTTGTTTGTTTT
Organism: Periophthalmodon schlosseri; assembly: GCA_000787095.1. Lineage (NCBI taxonomy): Eukaryota > Metazoa > Chordata > Actinopteri > Gobiiformes > Gobiidae > Periophthalmodon > Periophthalmodon schlosseri. The sequence continues at coordinate 69,473 of KN476964.1, read as the reverse complement.
TTTTTATAACTGTTTTATTTCTGCAACACCATCCTTCACGTGAGAATGCATTTGTTGAACTTTGCCTGCTGTAAAGGTCAAGGCAGTAGGCTAAAAGGGATGAAAGTGGTTGGATATTTTGGTTTGGGGTGGGTGTCATTAAATTGTTTGCTGTGTCTTTCTTTGCAGCTTGGTGCTTTGAAACAGCTTTAGGACGCGAAAAAGTAGAAATTGTCCTACTTCTATACAGCACGCACCACATCTTCCTGTCTGCTTTGAACATTAGAAGTTTAAATATCCCTAAAGCATTTGGCTTATATTAGCTTATATTTAGTACAATACTGTTCTTCTGCAGTTGGAAAGTTAGTAGTGGTAGGAGCCACTGTGTAAATGGCTTTATTAATTTTCTTAGTTTGGTGCAGTAAACTCATTTGTAAATAATGGAAGTATAAGTTTTGTGTCTTAGGATGTCATACTTTGAACACGAAAGGACTTTGTTGGCTTTTTTCCCCCATGAACCCAACACATGCACCATAGGTAAAATCCCCCAGCTAAGGTAGCCCTGACCAAGCCTAGATCAAGGTTTGAAGATGGGTCCACTGCTCCTGACAGGTTGCCCCAGACATTGAAGGATGGGTCAAATGCAGAAGGCAAATTTACCTACAGGGATAAAAAAAAGTACCTTAATCATATAAAATATACCAGGAGACATGCAAGTATTAAGGACTGACTGAATATGGTTGTCAGTGTCTGCTCTGTTTCCGACCAGTATAATCCAGGGTAGACAAACCTAAGGCTCAGTTATTTTTGTCACCTACAGTTGCCAACAGGAAAATAAACTTATAAACAGGTATACATCTACTACATTATGCTTCGAGAAAGAGAGAATTGTGGAGGAAAAACTGTCGCCAAACCTAAAGTTCATGGGGACATTAACAGAACCATGTGGTGACAGAGATATAGGAAGAATCATTGCCCCTATTAACACAGATGCATTATGGGATGACTCCGCTATGTCACAAGTATGCCATGCTCACGTCGTTTACAATAAATTATCTCCTATCTCATGTTGCCGGGCTGCTTATCCACGGCAGCTGGAAATCACTAGTCAACACATACAATTGATTTAGTATGTGCATGGAGTCAAGTGGAAACCCCCATTGGCTTGTATTTACTGTACAACATCAGGGCTGGTGAGATGGGATGTCACTTATTTCAATTTGTGACATAATTCTGCCATCTTTCAGCAGAAACAATGACGAAGATTATGGGAGTATTAGCATGTGTGAATGAGTATGAAACACCCACTCACTGCCCCCAATACTGTAGCTGGAAATAGCATCTCTTTCTATGGAGAGCCCTATGCAGTTTGTTGTTTAATGTAATAAATACACAATTTTACACACACACACACATAGCATAGCAATTTTTTAGTATCTGCACCAAATCTGCAAAATGTTAAGCTTATTCAAATCCAAATGTATTGTTAGTTACACAATGTTATGGCTCTCTATAGTAGTCTGTGTTAACTGGCATATTGGTTTGAAGTCTGACCTGCAATATTTGTATTTGTAAGTGGGTCAAATTGCATAAAAAAATTGAAATTTTGAGAAGACAAATGTTGATTTAACATAAGCTGTTTTTTTCCAACCCTTATATATAAGTTTTGTTTGGTAGTTATGGTGATTTATAGCCAATACCCCTGAGTAAATGTAACTCCAGATGTCACTTCTTCCGCTGTAGTTCCGTATAACCTCCAGCAAAACAGTCACACTATAAATAATACAAGTGGCCCATGTGCCCACTAACTCACCACTGGCAGTGACTGACCTCAGCCTCCTGAACTGTTAAACTACTGCTACTAATCTCTGAAGCTTTTATGTTGAAATGATGTAAAACACAGTCTGAAAGTAACCTTGACTTGGACTTCAATTCAAGATTTAAAAAAAAGAAAGATTTAGTCTCCTCTTTACACCTCCACCGAGATAAATACATTTTTTTCCCTATGTAGTAGGACAATTACTGAACAAATTTAAGGTAAAGTGTCTGGTAATTTCCCCCTGACCACTGTAACAGGAATAGTAGTAGTAGTAGTTTGCTGTAGTATATGTTGTAGTTGTAGTAGTATGGTGATGTAGGAGTGGTAGTAGTACTGGTTGTAGTTGTTGTTATAGTAGTCTTAGTTACAGTACTGTACAGTACAGTAGTAATGGTAATAATAGTATTAATAGTGGTTGTAGTTGTAGTAGTAGTCATAGTCACAGTATGGTGATAATAGTAGTAGTAGTGGCGGTTGTAGAAGTCATAGTAGCAGTGACAGTAGTAATGGTTGTATTTGTAGTAATAGTTGTAGTCACAGTGTTAATAGTAATAGTGGTTGTAGTCGTCACAGTTAGGTGATAGTAGTAGTGGTGATTGTAGAAGTTATAGTAGTGATAGTAGTAGTAATAGTAATAGTAGTAATTGTTGTATTTGTAGTAATAGTCATAGTCACAGTGATAATAGTTGTTGGTTATAGTAGTAGTTGTAGTTACAGTTATAGTGGTGATAGTGGTTGTAGCAATGGTAGTGTATAGCAAGACACCTGACGGAATAGTACAAAATATGGAGTACAAATAGCCCAAAATACTGCAGTGGTGGATTGTATTTGGAGGCACTGTCCCCAAAATGTCATGAGTATAGAGGCTGCAGATCTAAAGCGTACTCTGTCTGCTCTGTGGGCTGCGCTGGAGGACAGGACTGGTGGTGCCGAATGTAGGTTAACACACATTTAGCCTGCTCCCCTCTGGCCCTTTCACTATAACTAAGAAGACTGTGTGCCATGGACATCCACTTCATTTTACTGTATCTCTACGGGAGGGGGTGGGGGGGGCTCGGAGACAGCGGAGTATTTGTGATCTATTTTTAGCACCAAAGGGTGAGCCAGACTTTGAGATGAGCGGGCAAATGTCCCTCAATTAAAAACAATAAAAAGGCTGTTACCATGGCTACAGAAAGTGGGAGGAGTTGTTGTTAAGATCGGTCAATGTAAAGCAAAAAAAAATGTTGTTTAAATTGTGCTATTTGCTTCCTCCCACACAATGTTCCAAAGTGTCAAGCCTAAATAGAAAGAACAGAATAAAATGCAAAATAATTATGCGACAACTGTGTATGATTACAGACTGGTCAAGCTTGTTAATCAAAATACAAATGTAAACAATTATTATTATTTTTAAGTTCACAGACCACTGACCACCAAATGCAGAGACCAAATATCTCATTGTTGGAGAGGAGATCTCATAAGCCTTACATATAGAGTCTTCTAGTCATTTGTATCAATGGGAAAAGAGTGATTTCTGCTCCTTGGTCGTTCTACAGCTACTAACAGAACATATGACAGAAATAGGACTGAGTTGAAATGTGTGGTACAGTGTTCATAGAATTCTCACAATGATACAGGCAAGAAAACATGCTGTAGTATTTTAAACCTATGTTTCATCTTGAACAAACCTAATTTGCACTTGTTTCATGACAATTATGCTACAGGATTTCTACATTCTCTGTGCATCTATTAACACTGAAGATGCCCTGATCAATTATTAAGTGAGAGGGATGAGTCTTTGCATTCCTCCAGCTCCCAACCCATCACAGGCTAACCCCTGTGGAGCTTAGCTTTAAGTTGACTGGGTAGGAATCAGATTACTGCTTAGACTAGCTTCTACATAAACACACTGGACTGTTATTACTACTGCACTCTTTAAATAATTGATTAAAAAGTTATGACTTCTTTGGAATTTATTTTATTTATTCAAACTTGTAACATAACGGATGAAATGTTCATATCAAGTTGTTTCTGTTATAATTTGGTGTTTTGTTCTCAAAATGATTATCCATTCAGAAAGCAGAATGAGCCTCAAATGAGTTTCTCAGTTGGGTTGCCAGTACCAATGTCTAAATCCAGATGATTAAACCCAACACCTGCAGCCAAACATTAGTCAGTGCTAGTGCAGCCTCTGCAGCTCAATGGGTGAATTCTGGAAGCTGTCCATGTTAAGGCACTGACATCCCTGGTTCAGTGATTGTAATACCTTCTACAAACTATATATAGTTTATTTAATACAATATATGTCTTATGGCATTCATTCAAGATAGAATTAAACAGTTATAATAGTATGGTGATATATTTACTACTCATTATTATATTGTGCTCCATAAGGAACTTGGCACACGTAAATGATTTGAATAATTTGCTGAGTCATGTTGGAGAGGCCTTTTTGCAGATGTGTAATAAACTGCTCCCATAGCTGCACTGAATTGGGCCAGTGAAGCTTGTGCAATGAATTTTAATGAAGGTTTACATATCGGCCATCGCAAACACGTACATTAAGGCTTCTTATTCACTATGCATAACATCAGTGTCAGGGTGTGCTCCATGGACTATGACAAATGACAAAATGAAGAATCCTTACATAATGTATATATGCATTTAGGGTTTAATTTCTGTCATAAATCTTAATGTCTGAATCTATAAGTCCCTCAATGTGTTTACTGTGCTCCTATTGGTCAAATATAGCTCACTGTAATGTGGTGGTGTTTTTCACTGCAGCATTGTGACTGGGGGCTGGTTTGTTATGATGTTAGCAAATTGGTTTAGAACAGGCCTGGTTACACTTAAATTTGGGTGGGCAGACTCCTTAAAGCAAATTAAAGGTAGACACAGGTAGGTGGAATCAAATTATAGCCACATACATACATCCTTGGTTAAAAATAATGCTTGGCTACTGGGAGAAGAAGCAACAGAGGGAAGATGTAAAAGACTTAACTATAAAATACTTAACCAGTAAATATTGTCTGTGTCCTTAGATATGATGTGCAAATGTCCAAATCAAGTATTGTGTTTACTTCCATCATATCTGGGTTGCCAAGTACAGCCAGTTTGCCATCATTCCAAAAAGCTAACCTAACTCAAAAGGACGTAGGGCATGTTAGAACAGTAATCATAGTGTTTGGTTTGGTTCTAATGTATTCTTGTGCATTCAAATGGCCACTGAAGAGGCAAACTAAGGCCAGGCGGTGGCAGATGGTTTGATGAAGAAGAGATGAATGTAGGAGATTGGTCTGACTCTAGATGCGGTCTTCTTAACGCTATATACAGCACATCTGGACATGGTCACATGAGAGAATGACCCATGACTTATACACATAGGCTATGTATAAACTGACTTACCAACACACTTCTGGCTCTGCTCCAGTTTTCTATTGTATCACTATCAATATCTGGTGCTTTCAGACATTTCCTGCCTTGCTATATATAGACACCATTGTACTGTTTAACTTGATATCTGAAATTCTAATGACCTTTAGAGGTACATCCAAGCCTGGAATATAAATCTCCTGTCTGGACCATATTGACTGGAGCCAACCCCCAAAGTGAGCAGCCAGATATTTTTGGCTAGCTTTTAGCGCATCATTTTTCATATAGAAATTGATTACATAAGTGCTATAAGTGCTGAATACAATAGCCGCATTTTTGTTTTCATTGCATAAAAAAATCAAGCCAATGAGTTGAATTATTGCGATTCCTAATTCATTAATCAGACTAGACTAAGATAAAATTGTTTAAGTAACATTTCTGTCAGCTGGAGAACCTTGGGGTTAATGCAGTATATTTAGTTTGTTGCGATATCAATTTTAAATGTATGTATCAAAAAGGCAATTTTCTTTTAAATGCGCAGAACTAAAGGCTGGTGTATGAGGGGTGAGTGGGTGAGTAGTTTCTCCCCTTTGACCCTGGATGTCCCGTGGGGATCACTGAGGCAAGGTCAATCCCAGATTCACACTCCCCCTGTGGATAGGCAAACACATCACAGGGGCTTTGGGCTGCACATTTGAACCCCTTTCTGCTTGACAATCACTCAGTCTGTACATAAGAGGTACCAACGTATGAGTTCACTGTGGCCTAGTAAATATTAAAAGAAGCATTTTACAGTGATTTACTTAAAGTATTGATTCCTATGGCTCAATAACAATCCAGTATGGAGGAGTGCAGCTATAGAAACTGCAATACAGACTTTTCCTGTCCTTGAAGGAGGATTCTATACATGACAATTTGAGCAATGGAACCAGTCCTGCAGCAGTCAGCTTTATCTAGGCTGCTCTGTGAATGTGGGGTTTATGGGATGGAACTAAATTGACCTTTTTGTTTGATTTTATTAGCGACCAATAAAGGATCACCCATATTAAATGTTAAATTAAGATAGACAGCTGAAAAGTGCAATGATCATAAGAAACATTTTGCTTGTAACCAACGTGTACAGCTGAAACATAATTTATAATACCACCTTTGGAACGCTTGATTTTTTTCTAAGCAGGGTTGGGCCTGGGTTGGGATGGGAGCCGAAGTGGGCAGCAGTGCATACAGTTATTGTGTCCTTGGGCAAGGCACTTCACCCATCAGGCCTCCAGTGTTGAAGTACACTGGTGTATAAATGAGAGTGAATTTGCGAGAGTGAAAGCAGGACAACCGATGGAAATAAGCCCATAGATACGATCCAGCGTGTTATGTATAAATACGCCCTGTCCCAACCAAAATAAACCAAAAATACAAAAAAGTAAATCTCATAATGTAGAACATTTCATCTAATGCAATATCATCTCCATCAGACAAGTAGATGTTAGTTTTTATCTTATTTCTTTAAATTTTTTCAATTTTTTCAATTTTTTTCAATTTTTTTTCAATTTTTTTTTTACTATTTTTGGCTTCTGGTAACTGATTGGTTACTGTTTTGTTGCATTGAGCCTCTCTAAACACATGGCCCGGGCTCTCCTGTGCTCTGCTTCACCTTGTGACTGTGTGAACTGTGGAGAAGCAGCCGTGTCTCTGGGTATCTGAGCACTTCTTCTGAATGTCAAAGATTGAATACATTCTGTCTATAATAAGATAATGAGATAATAGCACTTGACTGTGAGAGCGGCTGAAGGCTGCTGACAGAAGCTGTTGTGGAGTGGTTTAATATATGGAGAAGGTCAAGTCTTCATCAGAGGACAAAAGGAACAAAGTAGAAGAGCGGAAGTAGGTAAATGTTTGATTTATAGTGCTTGGCTTTTCAACTTCAGGTTGTCATTTGTCATTTTAGAGGAATTATAAGAATTTGGACAACAACAAAAAAGCAGTAACAGTAAAATCATTCATGAATAGTTCACCGTTCCAAAAGACCACATGCACCAACCATAAAACCAGCTGATGAAGAACTTGTAATACACACTGATTGATAGAACAAAGCGATAATCCTAGCCTATATACATTTATGCCATGCAGTTATTGTCAGAATTGCTTCTCCAAGAGCTGGTCTATGCCTTGGTGTTAGTCAAAATGTCATATTTTCCACAGATTCTTGGGTTTGAGGAATTTTGACTGTACAAAATGGCTTCAGATAAAGTGGATGAGCAGTAGTTTTTCCCTCTGTCAGATGTGAACAGTTTGGAGTTATTGATTTAAAAGGGGGTTGGGGATAGTATTTATGTTCTGAAACAAGGCATTAGATATTAGCAACTATAGCTACATTGCTCCGAGCTTGTATTTATTGACCATATGGATAACAAGCAATCTCCTGAATAGCTTGGTTTATTTTTCCAGCTCCTAGGAGGAAGTTAAATTGAGTGCTTTACTACCACTACTACTATTACTACTATTACTGTTGCTATTACTACTACAACTACTAGTTAAAAAATACTTTATTGACTTTCTCTAAAGTGTTGTAAACTTAACCATAGAATTGATGTTGTTGATTTAAATTGTTGTAAGGCCCTAACCTATTCTATCCTGGTTCTCCTTTCACACCCACATCACTCCCGTAAACCAAAGTGTGCTCCAAAATCAATACCTGCTAAGAAGTGTCAAATTAAGTGTCAGACAGGTGGGCGGAGCTTGTGAATCTACCAGTTTGACCCTATCAGCGTATGTGCAGTTAAACAAATGTGCGAGCAGGCCGCAAATGGGAGAGGAGGGCACGCCACATCCGTCACGGGCTTGTTAGCTAGTTAGCTTCTTGGCGTGCGCGCTCACCAAGGCAGCAGACAGGGCAGCTTGGCGGGACAGATGGCCTCTCGGTGCAGGACGGGCTCCATTTGTGAACCATGGCCTCCCCTGTGCACCCCTCCTCACCCCGCGCCACATGACCCCGCCCCTCACAGACCACATGCTCCACCCTCTTGGCTCCCACAGCACGTGCAGACCAGACAGGAGGGAGCGGATGAGATAAGGGATGGTTGATGGTTGATGGGTGATGTGATGGGGGTGGGGGTGGGGTGGGCATCATGCAGCAGGGATTATAAAAACAGAAGTGAAAGTTAAATCTCTAGGAAATCTGTCTGTGCGATTTGGCCCTGACAATTTGTATAATTTGTTATGTAAGACCCTAGCATTTTTTTGTTGATTTTATTTCAACTATTTGAATCCCTCAACACAAAAGAATATCATTTCAGTATTTAAAAGGCCCATAGTGCGCTACTGAAGTTGTGTTTTGTTCCATTAACACATGTTAAACACACAAACCCTGCATATTTAGGCTTCTCTCAGACAAAAAACACTCTGTTCCACCTTATGATGTCATGTGGTAATACAGGAAGTGCTCCGCTGTGTTTCTAAACCCCATACACCTTCTTTAGAATCGCTTGGATAATTTCAGCTCTGGAATTGCCAATCTCTGCTGAACTAAAGGTAAAAGGAGATGTTAACTTGAAAAATACCGCTTCATGACATCACAAGGTGGAACAGAGCATTTTAAGCTTTGGAGATGTAGACAGACAAATAATAAAGGGTTACTGAAAAATGTGTGAATGAAATAAAACACAACTCTGGGTATCTTTTTGATGAGGTAACAACATTATAACATGGCTAAAAGCTCACAAAAGTAAATTTAGCATAATACAGGGCCTTTAATATGTGGTACAATATATTCACCCAGAACACATCATAGCAGGTGTAACAGTGGGGGTAAAGTGTCTTCTCATTGGTTGATGTTTGACTGTAATGGTCCTTTGTCCTGTCTCTGTCTGAGTGATGGGCACACACCATCTGTCCCCTAGCCCCTCATTTTGGCTGCTCACACACCATAGTCCCATGTCATGTACAGCATAACACAGTATTGGAGCAGGAAATGAAATATTTCAGAGAAAATTAATATTCATATATATCATAAATACTCATCATGGCCATTGGTTGATGAAACAAAATAGAAAACCCTCTTAAGCAGCAAGTGTGCTCTACAGGCTTTTGAATTTGTTAACCGAGCTATGCATTTTCCCCCCGAATTCATTATCATCTGGTGGTTAATGGCTTTCACTAATAGATTTTGTATCTCCTGTAGCAATTGTAAAATGGGCCATATACTTTTAATGGGGTATAAATTGCTATATATTACCTTGAATCTCCCCTGGACATGCTACTTACATTGGTGCAGTCAACGCTTCAAGGCTGTTGTATGCAAATCAGGAAGACTTTTGGGGGAGGGGCTTCCATTTTGTAAACAGACAATTTAGTTGGTGTCAAACGCATTAGTCACGGCTCTCAGATCAATCTAATCTACTTTTCGTTTTGCCCTTGAGGTGCTATGTTTTATATTGAAATTACTTTGTGGTTCAAGTTCATAAAGGATTTTGAAATTAGAAATGGATTTAGGATTAAGGAAAAATTCTAAATATTTTGTTGGTTTGTTTTATAAAAAGATTTGACAGTTGTTTATCCATTTTGCATAAAAATAGCCCAGTGTTTCCAAACTTGGCACGCATGTTTGCATTTTAATCTTGATATATTTTGATCTAATCTGGATTAAGGGGTTAATCTCATTATTAGACACAGGGGGTTGATACTTGAGTGGTATTTGCTTTGAGGATGGACATAATCTGAGCATCTAGCTGGAAGTGTGCCAGCGATTGTCTGGTCCAACGTAAATAGAAATGGTGACGTTTCATATGTTTGCATCCTTGTAAAGTATGTAGATAAAGTTACTGAAATCAAATCAAATAAAAACTTGTGCAATGGTATAGGTCTCCTTAGTAAAGAACAATAACATCCTTACAGTGTGGGAGTGCCACTATACATACACCATCCAAAACTGCTTCTATATGGAAATAAATTCATAAAAATGTATAAATATCCCTATATAATATAATGTCTTTGTCTTCACAGTGCCAGCTCTCTCAGGCTCTGAACGGTGTTTCAGACAAGGCCAAAGATGCTAAGGAGTTCCTGGTCCAACTCAAAAACCTGCTCCAACAAATACAGGTAAAGCTACTTCTACCCAGTTTAGATTTATCATGAAAACATACGTACACACAAGTCAACATTGTGCGATGCTTGCAAGATCTGTGCTGGGCTGTGTCCCTGTTACATAATAATATGCTAAACATATGTTAAGTATGTACTGATTAAAGACCTTGAAGAATAATGATTTCTAGCAAATAGATTATCTTCATTCCCAAGTGCCGTATTCTTTTTATGTTTTCTAGGCTGCAACTTTAAGTGTTAATTGCAAGACTGACAAAGATACTGGTAGAAAGCCATTCATTAACACACTCTTACATAATTCATTTAAGTTGTATTCAATGCTTTTAGTTCAAAATCCTTGGTTCCAGTTTGCTCCATCTAATAACAAGATGAATAGACTGTATAAAGAAGTGGACTAAGTGAGTGTGACGTTCGGCTCCAGTCAAATGAAGCTCATCGAGGCTAGAGCAGTTATAGGGGTGAATTTGGAGCCAAGTTGCATATTAGGAATTCCGACCGCGAGTATCATAGCAACCAAAGAACCAATCGGAAGCGAGGCTGTTGAAGGTAACGACCCTTCCCACCCACCGCTGGTTAAGCAGAGAGGAGGCACTTAGCAACGCTGTCAATCAAACCTGTTGCTAATGCTAGCGGGAGTGACCCCAGGGAAAGAAGTCACCTGATTTGTCTGTTATTAATGTTCATATGTTTAGTTAGTTGAGAGGGGCGACAATTTTCCAATGTAAAATTCATTGGAGCCAGAGTGAATAGGAACGCAGCGGCTAGCAGAATAGCTATGTCCATATATATATAAAGTCTATGATGACTTTAAAGGGGCCGTACCCAAGTTTTTCATTTAATAGGCATAAGAAAACTTTGCTTTTTTTACCGTCCACGAACCAGGAAGTAGGACTACCGGTGCACTGTTTGACTGCTAGTTGTTAGTTGCTAGCATTACCGTGACTGGCATTTGAAAGTTGTGAAACACACTTACAAGCTCATGACACTGAATAATTTGGATGTCAAGACTAACTTTGGACTGTTGCAAACCATTTAAGATGAACTAGACCCAGTAGCCTACAGCCCCTTTAACTCAGTGTCAGACAGTAGATTGGAAATGACTACTATCAGAGTCTGGATCTCCTCCGCTCTTATCACACAGCTCAGCGCCTCTTGTTTAAATGCAAAACGTCTTTATGGAGTGTGCAGTGCTTCTATTTAACATTCAGGACAGAACATCTCAAAATGAAACCATGCGCCCGCTCTAGATTGTTGTTCCACACTCATGCATCATTGTTGTTTACCTTCGACCGCTATAATTGGACACTTGAACTTTGTACCAGCTGAAATAGAGTTATGTGCACAGTAGAATTGAATGTGTGACGCATGAATTAAGTCCTAAACCAATCATTATAAAAGGGTGCCTTAACAATATCCAAATAATGGTACATCCCTTTTTTGCAGCATTTGGAACTGTGAACTGTATTCAGGTAACTAAAGATGTAATATACTGTAGCATTCTGGTATAAGGAAACACGGTAAATTTCTTCTGGTTGTTTATTTTCTGAACACAACGGCTACTGCAGGCTGTAACCCACACCAAAACAAGAGCAAAATTAAAGCCGCAAGCGGACACAACGGCTACTGCAGGCTGTAACCCACACCAAAACAAGAGCAAAACAACAGCAGTCTCAACTCACTAGAGCCAGTCTCCAAAACAGACCAGTAACTGACCAATAGAACCTTCACATCAACTTTTCGGCATAGCAACCAAGTGTCATGTACAAAAGCAGTTACATTAACAACAACACATAAACAGTTAAAAGAACAACAAAATGTGTAAACTCTGAACTAAACACAAAATATCAGATCATTGCAATATACTGAGCATATCTATGTATCTGTCTTGCATTTTTTCAATTATAGGTGTTGCTATTGCTCAAAAAATCTCTTTAAAAACTGCATTCTTACAGTGAGCAAGTTTGCCTCTCCACAGATCTAACCTGTGACATGGCCTGGTGGTGTCAGCTGCTTGTCTCCATGGAGACAGCTTTCCAGGCAAAACAATAATATGCTTTTAACCAAGCATTTTGAGATTTTGATGTATCATACACGCTTTGGTGGTTGGGCTTGCAGAAGTAGCTGTGATGCTGCAGCCTGTGTGTGGCTGACAGACCTTGTGGGCGGGATCAGCTGTGTTTACAGAATGGGAGCTCATATTTTGTGTTCTGTGCACAGCAGTCAGAGCAAAACCAAAAATATATAGATGACTGTGTGAATGTGCCTCTTCGTAAAATATGGCTTAAAAAAGGCAAGATTTTTCTTAGTCAAAATCGAAAATAATTATGTCATGGTAGCTGCTTCTGTAGCCACATGTGCCCTGGGCCAGAGTGACACCTTCTACCTCTCACAAGTGCCAATAAACATTCATACAAGACAGTATAAAATCTTTGTATTGTTTTTAGTGTAACCATAAGGAATCCTCTATAACAAACCTTACCATATAATAAGATATATGACCACAGCTCTAAACCTTATGCTTTTACTTGGAATCGACACATGATCAGATCTCTATTTGATTCAAAACAGCCCTAATATAAGACCATCACTCCTGCCAATAACGAATACATGCTTGATAATTAAAATGTATACTTATTTTTGACAAGCAAATGAGAATGCATCCTCCATTCATGTTCTCTGCATACAAAATACAATTATAACAATTCTTCTTTCTCCTGCCTATTGTCTTACCCCAGGCAGAGCAATACGCAGCCACCGTATACTGCCTGAATTTTTAAAAAAGTAATCTTGGTGAAATTAAAAGCCAAAATCTCATTTTACCCACAGGGGAGTACCATCAGCGAGCAGCATATTGTAAACCTCTGTGACCAGATTGTCGTTCACTACACCAGATAATGGAGTTGTCATATTTGCATTTTGAAAGGAAAGCAGCAGCCGATTGCAGTCTGTTGAAATAATTAATGCTGTGTCGAAAAATTTTATGCCAGGAAAACAAAAATAGCACATGATATCAGTGAGAAATTATCATAAACACAAATAAACAGAAAGTGTGTGTGTGTGTGTGTGTGCGTGTGTGTGTGTGTGTGTGTGTGTGTGCGCGCGCCCTACGGAAATGAGTCAAAAGTAGGTCTGTGTTGTTTGTAATGTACTAAATAAAGACTTGAAAATTAAAGCAGCCTTACAGAATATACAGCCATTACATTATAGCCACTTGCTAGCAACATACAACAAACTGTTATTGTCTTACGACCACTTGATTCACACTTACTACTGCAGACTGACACCCCACCACAGCCATAACACCAACTGATTCCAGCTACTGAAACATAACTGGGATTGGGCTGTTAAGAAATAAAGCAATATGTTCAGTTAAAGGTAGACAATGTATCTTTTGCGCCACCTTCTTGTCTCCATGGAAATCTTTAATGACATTAAAGAAGACCTATTGTGCTTGTGTCTGCTCTATAGCTAGAATCTATGACACCGGTGGATCATTTAGTTATAATTTGTACATGTTAAATCGCAATATTCATTTAAAATGACTTCATAAAAGAAACAAGCCTGCTCGACAACAAAGAGTCAGCAACTCCTATGGATAGCTGCAGATCAGCAAGCAGCAGATTTTTTTTCATTTGCACCAAAATGACTATGCAGTGCTACCAAATCCTGCATGTATCACCAATAAAAAAAAATTAAATTGGAGAACGAAGTAAGTAGAGAGCAGGTGGCGGTGAAAACTTGGGATTGGCAATATGGCATCTTGAAAATAAGCGATTAAAGATCGCTCAAACATGCACGAATCACTCCAAATACAACTTTGGGTGAGTAAACAACTATAACATGATTAAAAGCTCTGAAAAGTTGATTTTGCATAATAGGTCTGCTTTAAACTTATCTATCTTCATGGAAACGATGCACCGCCAGGATAAGTTAGAGGTCAAATGAGAAGAGAGGGGACCCTGCTATTCAAGTAATTTTTGAGTAAAACATTTGTAACTTAAATAAGATAAGATGTTTAATGCCATATTATGGAATATTGCAAGCAAAGCAATACCATCCTCAAACTGTTGACCAGATGACATTTTTCCACAATCATTTCCACATATTTTGCAGTCTTAACAGGTGTCTTTTCAGCAGTATATGATATTTTGTATGTTTTAATATGTGTGAATGTGTCTGTTGCAGGAGAGTGGAGTGGAGTTTGAAGCCTGCGTGGTTGCCCAGTGCGATTCTTTGATCGAGGCGTTGACGAGACAAAAGGCCAAACTGCTCACCAAAGTCACCAAGGAGAAAGAATACAAGCAAAAGGTGAGGGAATGCTCTCCAGGCAGCTAATCAAGTATACTGCTCTGTACTATAGAATGTACAGCTATTGTAATTATAGTGCCAAGTTCTTTTGAGTAGAATTTCATTACAGCTAAACGAACGGACATGAGTTCTGCCTCTGACTGATGCAAGAATTTATACACAGAAATTGTCTCATTGATTCTATAAATGTCTTTTTGACTTGCCAAGTGAAGTACTGAGATACCCATCAAACCACACTCGGCTGCTTTTAAAGTTTTGAAATTCCACAAAGCTGACAGCTATAGTCACCCCTGCACTTTGGGTTCATTCACGTTCATGGTAAGTCGTGCCTCGATGATGTAGATACAAAATGATGAGTTGTGCAGCCAAGGAACACGCACATGTAATACTACAGAATAACAACAACAAAACTACTGAATATTTTATGCCACTACAAAATAACCCTAAAGCAGATATTCCAAGATGACCACATTAAATGAACGATACCATAATTAAAACATGAGGTGAGATAGTTATTCAACCTTCTACTGCTCACATTATAACATCTTTTTGAACAACATAGCAGCTTGGTATAAATGGGTTTCACAAAATCTCTAAATGTACCTGGAAAACCAAAATTAAAATAAAACTGAATCCTGAATAGTGGGAGCATCACATGTGGCCGGGGGAGGAGAGACAGCTGTTCTCATTATCTTCTACAGGATATTCAAATTTACTAGTGTAATCATCATGTATGTGTTACGGCTGTGTTTAGTACCAGGTTCTAGGTTCTAGTTCTGGGTTTAGTCACAGTTTAGTCTAAATATGTGTTGTGTTTGCATTTATATTTTTCACACATTTCTGCTGAGAGTACAGCACTGGTGGGGGATGTCTGTTTTTGTATACATTTATGTGATCACTGTCTCTATATACAGTTATATTAGTTATAGTTATATTATTATTGTAAAGAAAAAAACACTCTAGTACACTATACTTTAAATAGCATCGGCAGTATTTCTGATTTCACATATATCTGTGTGGATAGCAAAATACTCACTCCCACTACCCAAAATTACACACTGCATCCCCAATGCATCGTGGGATTGAACACAGCTGGTGTTTATTTTGGCTCAGGGCTTATGTAACTGCAGTTCAAAGAAAGCACATTTTTTCTGCTTCACACCAAGATGAGTGGAAAAGAGTGTCGATTTTGGTCTATTTTTGGAAAATCAGCACACTAAAAGTCTATCTTGAAGTATATTTCTAAAATTACAAGAAATGTTATATCTGATTCCATTGAATAAAAACAAAATAAATTATTTTAACAGTAAACCTCTTGAAATTGGAATGTGCAATGTATCTACATCACTGTCTTGTTGATTCTTGCAGTGTTAAATTAAAGACTCGCTACAGATCTATGCATATGACCAGGCAAAGATGATAGTTAAAACATTTAGAACACATACAATACATTTATACCTTTACCAGCAATTTGACCAACATCCTTCAGTGATCTTTACATACAGATACATGATAATCTGCAGCCAATTCTATCCTCTTACATCTTATTAAAGTGCCATATAAAAAGAGTTGAATGGATATTTGCTGGATGATCCCTGATTTCCACAGTGTGAGACGAGTGTTGGCAGTGTCTCTGTCTGTCACATCAGGGCTCCTGGCTCTGGCTCTGGTCCTGTCTCCTCCCACGGATCACATGTTCCAGTCTACACAGGCCCATTCACACAGAGCGGCCCTGTCCTTATGCTAGGCTACGATTAGATTCATCACATTTGGCTCTCATCCAGTCATATTTAATAAAATCATATATAATAACTAAATACTTTTATCTTTACATTTGTGTGTAAATTGTTAATGTTCTGTTTTTGTGTTTTCTTGTTTGTACAGCATCTTTCAGTGCCCAAAAATATACAAATAACTATACACTATAAAAGTTTGATTTATTTTTATTCTAATTTAACTATGCTAACTGAATAAGTAAATTTGAATGAGATCCACTTAAAAATGTGTGTTCCATCAACAACTATACACAATTACATACAAATTATAACATACATATGATATTATACGTAAATACATTAAATTAAACAACTCAACTGAGCAACCTCCCTTTCTTTTTTACTTTAAGTTGTATTAACCATGCTCTTATCTACATGCTCATCTTTATCTGCTTATTTCTCACTGTGTACAGATAGTAGTTGACATCTGAATAATTAACCGTGCTATTTCATTAACCATAGAGTAAACTAAAGCACTAATTACCAGGACTCCATCTAATTAGCTTTCTGAATCATTTGGGCAGCCATAGGTTAATGCTATAATTAATTTACACAGTGTCAATGCTTTTTATCTCCACTCTCATGCCTGTCACATTACATGTAGTAGCCTATTATAAACATGCATATTTTCCATTAGCATTCTCTGCAAGTAAGATGCTAATTGCTAATATATTGTCCAGGTAAAATAACAGGCCTATAGCGAGATAAGGCGCTTCACTGGATTTCAATTAGCCTGGAATGACTTGCTCTGACATCTATCCAAATCCAATACTGCAGAGTCTGTCAGGGAAAAGAGAGAATACACATTTAAAAGTAGAGCTAGCACTAAGGAACACATGTCTGCTAACGTCTGATAAGGCATTAGCATAACACTTCCCTAGCGTACTTCATTCATTGGTTTGTTTTCTCTTGTTTCTAAATTAGCTTGCTTCTGATACTGAAACTTTTTTTTTTTAATTATCACTTGGTTACTGTTAATCCAGTTGTTTTTGCATTACCCTGGACACTGTATTTTAGCTTTATTGCTAACGTAACATGTGTTTTGTGTGTTTTAGGTGGTAAGAGACCAGATCACTCACTGCACCATGAAGCTGAGACAGACCACTGGGATGATGGAGTACTGCCTGGAGGTCCTGAAGGAGAATGACCCCAGCGGCTTCCTACAGGTAAAGCTTATATTTGTGTCATTTGGTTTTCTTAACAAAAATGTATCATTATTATTCATTCATTAAAAATTCTATGTAAAACTTGTATTGTGGCCTATATTCTCATCAACTTGTTTAATTTTAATTTAATGCAACTAATTTAAGTTTAAGTTTAAGGTACCGATAACAGTAACTTTGAATTAACTTAAAAATATAATTTGAGCTATAGTTATTCTACACATTTGTTGAAAGCAGACCCATTATGCAAGTTGACTTTTCAGAGCTTTTAACTACCGGTATGTTATAGTTGTTTCCTCTTCTAATAAGAGGAAACAACTACTACTCACTAGTGTGATCTGCAGCTATCCACTGGAGGTGCCGACAGCTACACGGCTCTTTGCTGTGCTGATGTTTACAATGACGTCAGCTCCCATTGGGCACCGCAGTTTTCTAACTGCTGATTTGTTTCTTTTATCAAGATGTTTTAGATTTATATTGCGATTTAAAATGTGCAAATTATAACATAATGATCCAGGTGTCCTCGTTAAAATGTGCAAATTATAACATAATGATCCACGGTGTCCTCGATTATAACTATATAGCAGACACAAGCACATTAGGTCTTCTTTAAAGTCAACATTTACCATTTTTGAGTGTACATTAATTTAAAGCTAGAAAACAATTAAAATGTGGTAATCAGGCAAGGGAGGTTGGCAAAATTACTTACAAAATTAATTATTTTGCATACCTATGTGAGCTGTTATGTGGAGCTGATCAGTGTATAGACATGGCTTTATTAACTTTTCACAACCACAAATGTGAATAGTGGAAAAAATCAAAGCTAGATTCACAGATGGCGTTGGTGGTGTTTGACATTTGAACCGGAACAGAAAATTGAAGATAAGTACTGTTGTAAATGCACTGACAAGTCCAGCTATCAGCAGCCCCTAAAGATCAATATCTCATCAATACTTATAGATCAGTGGAGGCTGAGGTCAGGCTTACAGGTCAAATGTAACATGCACCTGCTCACATGGGCTATGTTAACTAAGGACTCAAGCAAGTTTCAAAGCAAGCAAGTCAAATTTTAGCGTTGTTACTCCTATAGTTTAAGTATACAACCCATGAAGCCTGACAAATTTCCATACTTGCACACTTTTATTGTGTGGTGTAAAAGTGAGTTACATGTTGGATGATCATTTTTGGAAATTTCTTATAAAATTTGGGCTTGTGAAATCACTTCATTCTCAAACAACATGAAAGTAAAGAGGACAGTTCGCTAGCTTGTATTTTCTTAGATTACAGTAAAAGTATAAGTAAAGTATAAAAGTATTTTGTATTGAATAGGTTTTGAATTGAACATATACCAGTTGTATTCACGTGAGGTTTAGTATGTGATTGTGGTAATGGGAGACTGGACTTCCATGACACAAAGGAGAGAGAGAGAGACGTCACAGACACTCCTCAGGGATACACAGCTGCCCCATCTCATCTGAATATTTCATGAACTATTGATTATGTGCCTTTCCATGCCTCATAATACTTATATACAGGCCTGCACATGTTTATTTATGTTACATGTTGTTTTTACACAAAACTAAAAATCATAGAAAAGTCTGAAATGTTGCACAGTATTGCATTAATCTGATCTAACTTGCATTCATCTAATTATGTTTATGTTACTCAAAAATACTTAAAAAAACATGACTCCTTACTGTGAACAGGGTCCCATTTCCACAGATCTGACCTGTAACTTGGCCCGGTGACGCCATTTGTACTTCATCATGGCCATATATATGTTTACTGCTATACTGTGGAACTTTCTAGGCAAAGCAGCAACATCTCCATGGAGACAAGCAATGTAATGCACTTTAAATTTCTGAATTCATAAAAATTCTTGACAGAGGCGATAACCCTTGTGATTTCTTTTAAAACTATTAAACTGAAATATTTGTATCCACACACCCTTGTAAAAGTTTCTTGTAATCATTTTAAATAATGTATAGTGTTGTGCGATCCAAACTGAATAAAACAAACCACATAAAAATCCAAGTGCACATTGATCCACAGACTCTTCAAGGTGATCTTGAGGTATTGATTTTGATTTTGTTATCTGTAGATCTCCGATGCGTTGATCAAGCGCGTGTCTTCATCCCAGGACCAGTGGGTCAAAGGGGCCCTGGAGCCCAAAGTGGCCCCTGAGTTTGACCTCAGCCTCAACACGGACGCCCTACTCCAGACCATCCTGCAGCTGGACTTCTGTCAGGGCAAAGGTAACACAAGAGCCCAGAGATATATTTATTACCATTATAAATGCAGTATTTACTATGACAATAATAGAATCATATACAGACTCAAAATGGATAAGAAAAGGCATTATGAGCTTTATATTTATTTTTACCAACATTAATAGCAACACATTTTAATTCATAAAAACTGCTATTTATCTTGCTGATACTATAAACAAATTGACAAAACATACACATTTGAAATGGATTGTAATCTGTTCAGAGCAATTAATAATTATTGTAGCTACATAAAAGTACATAGATTTCAACTAGTGACAGCCAGCCTTGTGTGTTTCTGAAATATCATGAAAATGTTGGCCACATTTGCATTAAGAGCACAATTACACTATATGTTAATGTAGAATAATCACAAATCTACTACTGCTACTACTATTACTACTACTTCACTAGCTAATTTGATTCCTATAGTAATGGTCTGTGTATTCTACTTGCTTTCTGCTCCTATGGGCACAAGACCAGATGAGGTGTTAATGCACATTTAATATATAATCAAATGGATGCATATTTTATATTTCTATACCATTTCCATTGAGGTGAGAAACTGCAATAATAATGTGGACTTGCTGCAGTTTATAATAATAGTAGGGTCAGCTCTTAGGCTTGAGACATATTATGATAGATTATAGAGTTACACAATGTTGTAAGGAGAAAATCCATCATATAGAGAAGTATATATATATTGTGTGTATGGCTTTAATAATACACATAATGATGAAGAGTGGCTCAGCTGTGGACGTGTCTCTATGTAATTTCCCATAAGAGGTACTGCGGTTTTGATCCATCGTTCTGTAGGGGATGGTCTTTTTTTATGTCTTTGCATTGAACTCATACAGAACAATGGAGCTTGACTTTTCTGCCTTTAATGTTACAGTTATTACAGTATAGTAGTTATTGCTATTTTGGTACATTATTAAGTAGTACAATTAGACTGACCTCTAGTCTCTGCAATGGTAGAAATAAACAATTGTAAGAACTGATCAAAATCCAGTCACTTTCAATGTAGCTTTGAAATCCTGAAATTAGAACAATGTGTCTACTAAAAATAAAGTACAAAACATTTAAATTGTTAATAATTATAAGCAGGAAAGCAGTTTCTATAGTGATCATGGAAGGTTTTCGTGGGCCAGATGCAGGGACTTTACATACATATAAATAAGAGATATTAAGGATTACATTCTCTAGCCATGCATCACTCAACAGTCCCCTCACGAATATAATATAAAAAGTATACGATACAATCTCTTAAGTCCAAAGCTTTCATTTTGAATTCTATAGATAGCAGAGAAAGGCTTTAATGAAATCAGCACAACATCACAAAAAACGCTGTACGTTTGTATACCAGCTTTGTCTGACACAAAAGACGCTGACAGGTTAATCTGATCAACGTTTTGAATGACACCCATAACAAAACATGTCTGCCACTACAAATGCATTGAACATTTTATTCCATACCATTCTGCCAATCATTCCCAAGGCTTAACTGGAATAAAACTGCTTAAATACTGCCTTAGTGCCTTTCCAGATTAGGTTTTTCTCTCCGTGATGACTTCTCGCCATATTCCCAGTCCAATCCCATTACGCTTGAGTGGCACTGCCGTGGTTAGCCCTGTCTTGTGGCCGTGTAATCTTGTACTGAAATGCTCAAACCCGCGTGGCATTTGCAGATGTGTTGGAGGAGAGCCCATTATTGAAACAGTTGCAGGCAGCAGACAGTGGTGAGGCAGAGGAGATGGAGGAGGCAGAGAGTCCAGAAGGTATTACCAAAATGTTTATTTCACAGTAAAAGAAAAAAACCCTGTATATTCACTCCTCCAGCTGACCCTTTCACTCCTGCCCTTTCGTCAGTCCTGGTTCAGTCTCAAAAACTCACCAGTTCTCAGTCGACCTCCTCTGCATGGTCAGTGTGTCCAGGTCCTTATAGGTCAACACTGATAAATGCGTTATATAATGATTGTATTGTATTTTGTAGCCTTCAGTACTTCTTATGTACAGTAAATATCCATGTAACATACAATACATTTGGAATAGAGAGAAGTGGTATCAAATTACTACACATGGGTATTCATGGGTTTCTTTGTGTCGAAAACATTTGTACAGTTGCCATACTGCCAAACATTCAAAACTAAATATATTTTTTGAATGGTGAAAAGTGCTCAAAATGGCAGCTATAAACAGGAAGTTGAAATCCATGAATAAAGGGTCCCCAATTACAGTATATTGCATTTATCTACATCTACAAGATCAAAATAAACAAAACAAGTTTAGGATCTCATAAATGAGTTATCAGAGAATTACTTTGGGCTACAAATATAGGACCTGTCAGTGTATCACAATGTCTCCTTTTGTATTTGTGGTGACTGCAGCCTGTACTCTGTGTGTTCACTTTGTCACTAAATATTATCCTGTTGTTTTTATTCTGTGTGGTGGTCATTGTCCCACTTGGGTAGCATTTTAATGTACGTCTTGTCCAATATATTAACGTCCAAGTTCTGAGCTTTGTTAAAAACATGCAGTTGTTTCCAAAATCATTCCATTCCAAAATCCTTAACGTTTAGCTGAAATTAGCTTGAAAATGTTATGCTGCCAAAATGTCACTAAATGAACCTTTAAAAAATGCAGCTTTTCAGTGCATCTAGCCCCATGGTAACCTTTATCATCTTAAAATATGTTTTTATAATCCCTCCTACTTTAAGCTTACTTGGGTCTCTTAAAATGGGTGTAAGCACCATCCCACTGTACTGTATGTCAAATCCTAAGACACTAAACACATTTTGGGGGAGGTTATGGAAGATTAACAAAATATAGCAGAAAATAAGTACTAGAGCTATTCCCAAATGACTTCTTTATAGTGATTTTAATTGGCTGACTAAAATTCCGTACAGCCTGTGTTGCCCTGCCAGTGAACCCAAAGCATATTCACCTTTAGGGCTTTTTTATCTCTCCACAGACCTACATTAAAGCACTTTTTTGACTCTCTTTGTTGTCAAGAGACCTCTGTAGATCCTTCCTTAATACACCCCTTTCGTGTACCCTCCTCCCCTAACCCCTATCCCCTTGATCACTCCTTTGAATCGATTCTGCCTTGTCCACAGTGGAGACCGGGCCATCGGTACCAGCGGCACCTCTGTTGCAGCTGGAGAAGTGTTGCACCAGGAACAACAGCGCCACCCTGGCCTGGAGAGTCACTGCACCCACTGGGAATCCTATCGAGGGTTACATCCTGGAGCTGGACGATGGAAGTGGAGGACAGTACAGGGTTAGTATAAATACTGTTTGTTTTTAAATATTAAACATGTATTACTTTACATTTCACTTAAAGGTGCACTATGGAACTTTTTGAGTCTGCTTGTCCATGGAAAGGTTATTGAGTGGCCTGGAATGTATGGAATTAAACATATTTATCTTACATTTATTCCAAGATAGTTTTTATAGCTAAAAATACATTGAAAGAAAATGCATTATTACTGTGAGCTAAGTCGTATGTTCATAGATTTGACCTGTAACTTGTTGGCCATCACATACGTGTCTCCATGCAGATAAGATTAAAGCCATACAGTGGAACATTCCACTGAAACCATTACATTTCCATGGAGACAGCAGGTGGCTGACCCATCACCAGAAAAGTTACATAGTGCATCTTATCATACCAGTATGTTATGTTTTTTGTCTATAATGGTGTATCCCGTGTCCTCAGGAGGTGTATGTGGGGAAGGAGACCGTGTGCACAGTAGACGGTCTGCACTTTAACAGCTCTTACAATGCCAGAGTAAAAGCCTACAACGCCATCGGAGTGGGGCCCTACAGCAAGACCGTGGTGCTCAAGACCTCAGATGGTACGTGCAGTCATGCTGGGGGAAGATAATTACACTTATACTGTTCAAAGATAAGTATCTATAAAATGATCAAATAAAAACCTTCAGTGGTCAGTAGCGATGGAGATGTGATCAAATATTTAGTCAATTTAAGTCTCATGGTCCTAAGATTTGGTTTTAAAGGATGAATACAAGACGAAATATGCCAAGATAAAGGGCGGGCAGGATAAGAAAATGCATTTGAACTTCAGTCGAATAATATAAAAAGGGACAGTGACAAAATGATCCGTATTGAGACTGGGACAAGGAGAGGAGGAGTCTTCATGTTAATTACTCAGTGCCAGCCCTCGCAACAATGGGCATTACAGTCTGTTGTGTGGCTGATAACTCTCCTCCCTCCACTCTCCAGTCACTGCTCATGTACTGTGTGCTCAGAGAATCAAAGAGTCAAATGCAGCACTCTCCCAGCAGCTTTGAAGACAATATAAAGCTATGGTTAAAAACAAGAGCACACTGTGTAGGCACATAGTGTAGGCAGGCTATAAGTTAAACTTATACAATTGTGCATCTCTATTTGTGTCATCATTATCCAACCATGTGTCAGGAAGACTGAGTCAAAATATGTGATGATGCATTTTATTGTCATATTATAAAGAATGTCTAAAAAAAACATAAGAAAGTGTGATAAAGATTGAATGAAACAGATGTGCCACTATAATTACTATATCGACTTATCGTTCAATATATGACAGATGCAACAATATATTTAGGAGTCCATATATATCGTGTGTAGTTTTACTTTATAATAGTGGGGAGATTGTAGTTATTTTTGTCATAATATGATAAGATTTGAGCCATAGAGAGTGGAATAAGTCACTAATTATTTGTTGCAGCTCAGTTATGGTTAATGTTATGGTCTATTCAAAAATGGTTTATTGGGATAATCGTGCTTTAAAGTTATTGTGTCAGGGGCACAAAGTAATTTCAATATTATTGTTAATTTTGACATTTCTCTTTATCAATATATCGTGCTTCAAAATGTGTTATTGTGACAGGCCTAAATGTGCATCTAGGCAGAACAAATTCCTCTATCTAATGAGTTTGAAATGGTCTGTCCTTGTCTCAGCCAATAACACACCGGCACTAATACAACCATTTATGTAACGGTGACAATACTGCAACTTGCTGCAACTGCATTTCACTGTTCCTTTTTTATTAACTTTACTTCTATGTTCTGCTGTCACTGCTTTTGCACTTGAGATTAGATGCTTAATGTATTTTTCTTTCACAACATTTTTCAAACACATTGAATGTCACTCCTGTATATAATTTGCTATAAATAAAGTTGTTCCCATATGAAGTGTTTCTTTTTTTCTTTTCTTTCATTTTCAGTGGCCTGGTTCACCTTTGACCCCACCTCTGCTCACCGCGACATCGTTCTGACCAATGAAAACCAAACAGTGACCTGCAGCAGCTACGACGACCGCGTGGTGCTGGGGACCGCTGCTTTCTCCAAGGTACTGAAACCAATACTTTCACATACGCTATACATGGAGGTGTTGCCCTTTTGGAGGAGTATCACTATTCCTACACTTATTATGTCTGACCCTGTGTTATTTTCACTGCATGAGTGAAATGTGTTGTATTGTAACCTCAGGGCGTGCACTACTGGGAGGTGACCATCGATCGCTATGACAACCACCCCGACCCTGCGTTTGGGGTGGCC
>KN476964.1:5153-44116 GCA_000787095.1 Periophthalmodon schlosseri | reverse complement strand
AGGATCAACACAATGAAAGACATGATGTGAGGGAAAGATGACAAGGCCTGGGCCATGTACGTGGACAACAACCGCTCCTGGTTCATGCACAACAACTCACACACCAACAGGTAGGAACTCATACGTCTTTAATATGTTTTTATAAAAGAGGAGAATCACAACTTCTAAAACTAAGATTTATTTTAGGCTAAGGGAACCTGAACTGAGCGATTCAAATCAGTGTGTCATATTTTTTGTTTAATAATTGGACCTTGTATTCATGGGGTTTAGTTTTAGTCATATGCAACATTTGAAGACTTTTTTTAAATTGTTAATAATTATGGCAACGGTCCCAGTTTTTTATCCAAGCCCATGGATAGGTTTAGACACACTGGAGGCCAAATTTTTGTTTTAAACATGTAGCATACTCTAAGAAATGTTTTAATAATAATAACATTGTGAAGAATTTTGTGGCAAATAAAACATACATTTCTGATTCCATAAATAGGTCATTTGGAAACTGCTGGGTGCTTCATAGCAGCGTTTTTTGATCCTTAACAAAGAACAACAGTGTGACATCCTGAACAGTGGGAGATTGAGAGTTTGTGAGGCATCTGTATACGCTCATCTCTGTGTGAATAAAGCCTTAGATCTCAGAGTAAAAAAAGATCCACTCACACGTGCCATGATATAAGATCAAAACAAGATAACAAACGGACCCCTGGAGTTTGTACAAACCCAGAACAAAGTCAACAGGGAGCTGACTGTAGGCTGCACAATACTTCAGACTCACGCGGGGAACCTATCAGATCATCACATAAAACCAAAATGTCTTATTTTCTGAATGACAGCTGTGCAAGATGCACACATTTCAACTTGACATTTAAAGTTGGAGATTATATGTTTCACAGCTGCTTAAAAATCTTACAAAAAAGGCATAAATTTTAGATTAGGTAGATTTAATTTTAATGTATCCCTTGACAAAAATGGGAGAGAGAAAGTACAGTTACAAGTAGATACAGAAATCACTGAGAGTTTGGACAGAAACGCTGCCTTTACTTTAGCTCTAAACTATCATGTAATTTTGGTTTTATATTTGTGTAAAAAAAAGTAACATCACAACATAAAAATGGTGGTATTCTTGGTACATCTCTTGGAAAGTGTAGGCATTTCCTGCCCTCAATGTCTTCACTATGTCTCCTCTGTAGTAGACCAACCATTGTAATGTGTTTATGTGCATTTTCAGGGCAGAGGGGGGCATCAGTAAGGGTGCTACAGTCGGGGTGCTCTTGGATCTGGTCAAACGCACACTGACCTTCTATATCAACAAAGAACAGCATGGACCAACCGCCTTCGAAAACCTGGATGGAGTATTTGTGCCTGCTGTCAGCCTCAACAGAAATGTACAGGTCAGTCACAAGTCAAAACACAACAGTTATAGTTAGCATTTCAAGACATGGCCCACTTACCAACAATGCTACTTAATTTTACGTTTATTTACTAGTACTACTATTACTATTACTATTCACCTTAGAGGCAAAGTGTAGAATAAAAATTCCAGTAAGAGGACACTGTCAGAATAATAATTGGTACTTGAGATAGACCGATATTTGCACTTTTTAGTGTATCAGCCATCGGTCTCAAATCTCCAGATATTTTCTTTGGGCCAACCAGGTGCGTTACAATATGCATAAAGCTTTATTTGAACACTTTACTATGAAGAGAACACTGCACAAACATGACTACACAGCTCTCCCAAAGGATTAGTGAAAAAGGGCTGTGAGTGAGTTTGTAGTAAATTTAAGTGACATAATTTGGGGAAAATAATCAAAATCGTCCCTAAACATCAGTCCAAAAATACTGGCAGTGCTTATCATTAATAGTATTTACATCATAATTATACTTTAAATACATTTTAATTACACAATTATTAAACCACAAATACTACTCTGTAATTTCATTCTAACTACACTGCAAATAAGCCATATTTAGCTTATCCATAGCCATATTTAGCTTTGTTTACCCATTACCC
Organism: Periophthalmodon schlosseri; assembly: GCA_000787095.1. Lineage (NCBI taxonomy): Eukaryota > Metazoa > Chordata > Actinopteri > Gobiiformes > Gobiidae > Periophthalmodon > Periophthalmodon schlosseri. The sequence continues at coordinate 42,105 of KN476964.1, read as the reverse complement.
AGTACCTAGAATTCTAATGTCTTATACATTATTTACATGTGCCCATTAAATTCAAAGTCAAAGTTTGTCCCTCACTGCTCTCCATATATCTCCCTTATATTCTCAATGCCTCCTCAGTCTGTCCTCTGCTCTGTCTGTCTGAGATGATCTCATTGAGTATTCCCTGTGTTTGTCTACTTCAGGTGACCTTACTGACGGGGCTCGAGCTGCCAAAGAATTTTAAACAGTAAAATGTCCTTTGGAATACAAACTACACCGATGTCCCGTATAGCCACAGACCCCCGCTACATGGAGCTATCCTGTCCTGGGATTCACCCTTGTTCCATATCCTCCAAAACTACTCAAGGTGCCCTGTACTACTGTACATACTCAACACCTCTGCAGAGACGACCGGACTAACTGCTGAATTACATGTGTATGGACCATTACCATTGTATGACCCAAAAAGGAATCAAAAAAGATAACTCCACGGGCCAAAAATATGTTTGAAGCTGGGTTGTATTTGAACTTTTCAGATAATCACTGGGCTTTAAATGCTACAAGGTGTTATACTGAGGTGAGCTAAAAAGTCATCAAAGTCCTTGTATAATCAAGTCAAAGTGCATGTTTACAAAGAGTGAAAGCTCCGACAAGGCATTAGCTCAATCTCACAATGATACAGATTAAGTGCTCTGAACTGTTGATCTTAAGCCTAACCCTAGTTCAGGGATAAATGTTTTATTTGTTAAACGTTTACAGAATATCTCGCAGTACTGAATCAAAACACATACTTATTTTAGTAATTTGTTTATATTATTGAAAGGGAAATTTTCCTCACAAAATGACTTAATAAACTAGCAAACACTGACAACTACAATTTAAAGGTCCATATTATGCTATTTTCTGATCTATGTTATAATGTTGTTTCCTCATCAAAAACACACCTGGAGTTGTGTTGTATTTCATTCACACATGTTTAACACACGAACCCTGCATCCCGAGTTCTTCTCTCAAACTGAAGACACTCTGTTCCACCTTGTGATGTCATGTGGCAATACAAGAATTGCTCCACTGTGTTTTTAAACTATACACCTACACTAGAATCATTTGGATAATTTCAGCCTTGGAATTTACAATCTCTACTGAATAAAAGGTAAAAGGCAGCTGTTAACATGAAAACTACCGCTTCATGACATCACAAGGTGGAATGAAGCATTTTGAGCTTTGGAGATGTAGACAGACTAATAATGCAGGATTACTTAAACGTGTGAATGAAACAAAACACAACTTCAGGTATGTTTTTGATGAGGTAACATTCTAACATGGCTTAAAGACCACAAGAGTTAATTTTGTGTCATATAGGACCTTTAAAGCATTTTTACACCTTAGCTTCACGTTGTAATGGCATATTTTTGCATAACACTACTAACAAACATGACTGCAAAGTTACCAAGTACAGTCTCCTATAAGGAATGCCTACAGCCTTTTAAAATGTATCATCTTGAAGGTGCTTGGAGAGAATAGGAAGAAACATTGTTTCCTTTGTACACTCGTTTACAACCAAGAAGGCATAAACCAATAGACAACCTTGTAGAATCTGTAGCAGCACTCAAGTCGATTCACTCATCAAATATTTAAGAGCCAACTTCAGCACCACTGCTTTGTTTGTTCCCCCTTTTCGTGTGTGTTTGTTCCCCCTTTTTGAGTGTGAAGGGACAGGCAGCCAATCTTTAAGACCTAAAATGTTTACATAAATATTGCACACAGCATGCAAGTGTAAGGCTGTGTTGTCTAAAATGCATACAACATTAAGATGTTAATTATCCTTGTGTGTTAAACTGTGGGGGCATGTACTATTCTGGTCACACAAACCTGATGCTCTTAAACCAGGACACAAAGGTCTCGAGGCTACTATTGTGTGACATTTATGGTCTCACAGTTATGTCTTTAAATTATTGTTAGATAGTGAATAGCTAAATTAAAGGTGCACTATGTAACTTTTCTAGTGGTGCAGGTGGCGCAGCCCGCACAAGAAAAATTACATAATATAACTTTAAACAATGTATATCAAATGTCTTAGTTCAAAATTGCCTAAGCCATTTTACAATTGTTCAAAAATAACTTTATTTATGACTTGTTCCGGCCATTATTCATAACAGTTTGTTTGTAGAAAAAATGAAAAGTGATAATGAGGAGCCAGACTAGCTGTTATGTATAATGTAGAGGAGCCAGTTGTCTGTCTCACAGTGACTATTTAATGCCCTTATTTGTCAGTCTCTATGAAGACGCCTGGCATCTTCTGTACAGAACAAGATCACTTCAGGTAAAGCTACGGTGGCCTAGAAAGGACCTAAGCTGCAACACCTACCAAAACACTGTGACCAAGACAATATTTATTATGTACATAATGATCAAAATGTGTCTAAAACTGCAACGGCATTACATGTGAGATCTACCATTGTAAATACTAATCGCTGAATTGATTATGTGTGGTCTGGAGCATGGGTTGAGCATCAAACATGTTTACAAAAGATCAGAAACTGAACTGTAAATAATGTACTGGAATTTAGTTGTGGCAGCGCGCCCCCTATGGTTTGAAGGTGAAACAACAGAATCAACAAATTCATTCCTCTTTATACAATATCTGATAAGAAATCTCTCATGAGGACGTTTGATCAGGGAACGAATCAACAGTTTACAGAGTAAAAGCTATTCATAATAATTTTCACATTTTAAATATATGAATATCAAAGATCTTTTCTTGAGGTTATTGTGAGCTACTTCATAATGATTTATTCAAATATGTTATTTATCAAATTATTATATTATTAATATTAATGTAGCACTAGATAGCATTACATACAGTATGTGTTCATTTTTGTATTATAATTCAGATTCATTTTAGTAAAGGTATTATCAGAAATTTTAAATAGATCCTGGCATTTCAGATAAAATGGTATTTATTTTTATTTGTCCAAAGCCATTACCAAGAACGTTGTATCAATCTATGCTAACATAGTAACTGTAATACAGGGACCTAGCAGAAATGATGAACAAAATTAAGTAAACGTAAAGTAAGTTGTTGGTCAAGAGACAAGATCATTTCTGAAACCGTGCAGATCTGGTACATTATGACCACTACAGGCAGATGGTTATCACTTATTTGTGATAAATGTAAAATTTGTACTGAAGCTGCATGCTTAAAGACTAAAGTAGGAGCATTAAGGTGTTTTTATTATCCCTGTATGCAGCCTTACAGTGAAATATAAAACCAGACCTCCCCTGACCTCTCCCTATCTGACCCAGGAGACTTTTGCCACTCCCTGGGTCGATAGATACCACCAAAGGGCTAATTTTCTCCACGTTGTACTTCTCGGACCCTCCCCACATCAGTGGACAATCTAGCCAGGGTCAAGCAGGGATATTAGATTATAGGCCATAGGCACAGTGAGACATCGGTCTTGCTTTGACTGCAAGTTGTGACATAAAAATCTCTTGCCTATATGGGTCAGCTTTGATTTGGTGTTGGAGAAATTCAAGAAGTTGAGGGTTTATCTGGGGAATTTGATCTTCAATATATAATACGTTAGTATCCAAACAATCAAATACGTAGACCATCATATCCTTCAGGTGACAAGTCTCTCCTGTTTTCAAGTGGTCTTGTATGGGTATGTCCCTGAACAAAATGTACCAATTTCTCCATGTTATCTTTCAAGTTTCCTGCTAAAAATAGAATCAGTAGTTCTAATGTTAAGACATAATATGGCACCTTTTAAATAAATAATCTTAAAATTCAATAGAAAGATATTCACCTGTAGTGTTGTTTTTAGGTCAATACATGTTACCTTCTTTGACCATCTACCTCTGATTGCACGGTTGTTTGGACATTTGATTTTACACGTTTCTTTCAAATGAAAATCCTACAAACCCTGAAGGTGCACACTTATGACATTATAGTAACACGACTGATTCATTGCAGGAGTAACATGGGGGATACCATCTGTACACCTACTCATCCATGAATGTGAAATACAACAAAAAATACAATGCTGGGAAAAAAGCATAGCAAAATACTGTATGAGTTATTTATGTTTAGAGATTGTAAATATATTTAAAAACAAATTCATGTTTATTTTGTTTTATATTTACCTTTGATCTGTTGTGTATATAACTTGGACTGTCTAATATATTTGTCATCAGATTAGATTACAGCTGGCATATCTCCTTGTTTAAAGCTGCTTTATTTACATGGTGTGAGATTTTGAGATTCTCTGCTTCACACTGCCATAACTTATTTTTATGTATTCCGTTGCAAGTAAACTGTCGATTTTTTGTTTTGTTAAAAAAATGGCCGGGGCTTCTTGGTGCTGTAAATACTGTTTCCTCATTGTGTGTGATATTTCTCCTTCCTTCTAAATGTAAAAGTTTTGTATGACATGTTTTGTACAAGAAATGCATTGTAATCGCATCATTTAGAAGAACCTTTCCACAAGAAAATGCAATTGTCTTTTTTGTTAATTTATAAAAGAAAATAAATAAACTGTGATGAATAAAAATCTGAAGGAGTCTTTACATTTTTACTCAATAATCCATCTGGGAGCAGCAGGCTGGATCCTGAATCAGTGGTTTCTCAGGGTTGAGGGTTGCTTGAACAGGCACATGTGTGGAATTATGTCTGGATACAGCGCTGACATTTCCAAATGCAAACTTGCTGCACAAGTTCAGACATTAGGATCCTGATAACAAGTCCATGCCACTTGGAAAGTTTCCAGGGTTGCTGTATGATCATTCACAAAAATGCAACTAACTGACTGTAAAGGAGAAGAAAGAAAAAAAAAAAAACATGAATTATTACGCTATCAAAATGAGTTATATGGCATTTATAACCCCGCTGCCTTTGAGAGGTCACACTATCATAATATCCACTGTCTATATCAATAATTCTCCTCTGGGACTTGTGCCAACTCAAAGCTCAGCAACCTCCCTACAAAATGTCTCCAACTTTGTATCCAAGAAAATCTGAAATTGGCTGTCCTCACGATATACTAAGTACCACTAAAGTAAACGATAAAACGCCAGTCTGTAAAGCAGCAAAAGCACTAAAAAGAATACAGACCTATCTTCTTCCTTTTGTGCCTTTAATTTTCTGGATTTCTTTGGAGCTGAGGATCAACATGCCATTTTTAAAACGTCCCACTTGTCCTGAGGGCCCTGAACCTGACCCAGATGTTGACGGCTTCTTTTTATCCCTGATGAAAAACACACACAGTTCAGGTGAGAAAGTGCTTTTTATATTTAAGGAAAGTATTTATTATGGAGTAAACAGAATCTGACATAATTAAGTTTACTCACTTTGGATTATTCTTCTTTTTCTTCTTTGTCTTTAACTCCTTAAAAGCAGCAGAGCAGACAGGCGGAATATATTAAAATGAATTAAGAACTGCAGTGTCACTTCCATAGGTCTTACCGGATCAACCTCCTCCTTGTCTTTGAGCTTCTTCTCTTTGATTTGTTGCTGTAGTATTTTGTAGTTGGCATATTGCTTTTTTGGTGGCTGCACAACAGAAATATAGGAAATACAGATTTGACGTAACACAAACCATTCATTTTTTTAAAACAATGCAAAAAATGTTGACAACATAAAGTATCTGACAAACTTACACGCGCCCCCAGCATAATGGCTCTGTCCTGCTCAAACACTCGCTGCTGCTCTTTCTTGTAGCCTGTGATGCCAAATCGATGAACTTCTAATCGGGCCTAACATTATTTTTATTTTATTAGTTTTTAGAACAAAAACAACAATTTTAAAAAGTAAATCTTGCAGAGTATAAATAATGCAATTTCCTCCGCACCTTCTCCAAACTGAGTTCCTCTGTCTGTTCACTGTTTTTGTCTTTTGTTTGAGGAGGCTGGTAATGACAATTTATAAACATCAAAATAGAACAAGGAAATTAGAAAATAATAATAATAATAATAATAGTTTACAAGTTATAATAATTTATACCTACTTTTATTTTGTCAGGAGTTGGGGTGTGTTTGGTCTTCATTTTCTTTCTAGGATCCTGGAACGTCACTACCTCCACCTGGTGGTCTTTCTGTGCCACATCTAAAGATAAAGATTATTCAGATTTTTTTTTTTCATGACTTGTACCAGATTTGCATTGAGCTGCATTATGATTTTGGCAATAGCTGTAATCTCAACCTGTTTGTTCTGACTGATGTTGTGTTGTGGATGTGACAGAATCATCATCTTTAGACTCTGGAATCTCCTCATCATCTGCGCGTCTCTTACGCTTTTTCTTCTTTTTTGTGCCTGGGGATGAAACACAAGATACCAGGAAAGTCCATTTAAATTGCCACTATTAGCACATATTTATCTTTGCCATAAAGTTAATGGTTGAAACTACTGTTAGCTGAACGTGTTAGCAGCAGTGAGGGTAGCTAAAGTTACTCACCAAAATCGTACAGTTTGTCCAACACTTGCTCAAGAAACAGACAATCATCGTCCGATTTTCCGTTCGCCTTCGTATTCATTTATCCGCAGAGCAATGTATTTAAATGAGAAACAATAGAGCAGCAATGAATGACAACATACACGTGTGGCGCTTAATAGCCGCTGAAGTTCTATCCTTCCGAGCCACCGTAGATTCTATAAAAACACGGAAGTAGCCTCTCCTCTTAATACGCCCATGTGAACTTTTTATTTTGCAAGTGCAGCTGTCACTAAGGAAATAATGATATGTGCATATAGAATTTTAACAAATGTATGTGTGTCTTTTTAAAGCTTGAGGTGAACCATGGAAAACAAAGCGACTTATTCGGTATGTATGATGTCTATCTGGGGCTAACGTAGCATAGCCTTGACTTTTGACATTTCATTCAACAGGGAACACTTTTAGACAGATTACATCATTGAGTATTGCAGCACTACAATAGGCTACTGTATATTGTTTTCAGAATTCCTTTGTGTAAAGATTTGTCATGCAATTTTTTCGCCAGATGCCTTTCCTGGATCAACCCCCTCTTATTCATGCTTTTGATAAGATATCACTGGCAGTGGCTTGCATTCTTTGAGGCTGGCTTGAATAGGGTATTGCCAAGGTCTATATTTGACATACTCAAGACCATTATGAAAGATATTTTTAAACTCAGTACTTGTATAATTGATTTATATGTGATGTATAAAACCCAATCCAAATTCAAAATGGTGCATACTATTGTCCTTGTGCTCTCGGGAAAGACACTTCACTTCATGAGTAATGCTCTGAAAGGTGTGGTGAACCCAAAAGACTTATAACTGAAGAAGCCGGTTGGATGAGTGGAACAAATGTCTTCACTGAGCGATTACACAGATAGATGTACACATTTATTTCAATCATTCATGTGGAATATAAGTACACATCTAATCTGGTATTTGTTGCAAACCATATCAGTGCAGTGTCTTCTCTTTTGCAGCACACAGACCCAATGTTGAAGAAGAGAGATGAGTTTGAAGACATGCTGGAGGAGAGGAGGAACTCCAGTGACTTTCGATATGCACTCAGATGTTACACTCCTGTTGTTTATAAAAACCTTACCCCATGTGATGCAGACTCACTGAAATCTATGGTCCTTCAGTCAGATCAACTTCATTATGTTATCAGCCAGGTGCATTTCATTTTATATATTATAAAGCCTCTTTCTCTGATTATTGTCTATTGCATGGTCTCTTAAATTTTGTAATTTAAGGTTTCTAAAGACACTGGTAGAACTAGAGAGGATCTTCAAGAGGAAGCTTCAGGAATCATGGACGAGATGGCCCATCGTTTGCAGCTCAGTACTGTCCGCTTCTTTGCTTTTGCCCTGTCTAAAGTCTTCAAAACCCTGTTCAGGAGCATCTGTGTGAATGAGGACGGCATCCAGAGAGTGAGCAGACATCACTAAAGGCAAAATACTTTCTTGTCCTGAACATTTAAATCAAATCTTTTTTTATTTGCGTTTCAGCTGCAGCAGGCCATTCATGAGCATCCTGTTGTTCTCCTGCCCAGTCACAGAAGTTACATGGACTTTCTGCTCATGTCCTACATCCTCTACACCTATGACATTGCTCTACCGGTCATTGCTGCAGGCATGGGTAAGTAGAGAGGTACTAAAATGTGTGAATTACTATGATGTTGCAATTAAAAAATATTGAAAGGTAATTCATCCAAGCCTGTCCATGTTGACCAATTTCTATGGTTATCTTCAGATTTCATGGGGATGAAGGTGGTTGGGGAGATGTTGCGGATGTCTGGAGCTTTCTTCATCAGAAGGTCCTTCGGTGGTGATAAACTTTACTGGGCTGTGTTCTCAGAGTATGTCAAGACCATACTCAAGGTGTGGAGTGAGCCTCAACACATAAACTTTAAATTGTGTGTTTATATTTATTTACATTTAATATGTTCTAGAATGGCCTTGCACCTGTAGAATTTTTCTTAGAAGGGACCAGAAGTCGAACAAGTAAATCCTTGACCCCTAAATTAGGTATGACTCAAATCACTGACAGTTTTGTCATTATTATCTATTTAAGCTTATGTTTTTTCTGCCATGCAGGTTTATTAAATATTGCAATGGATCCTTTCCTAAAAGGTGAAGTTTTTGATATTAGTTTGGTTCCTGTCAGCATCAGTTATGAGCGAATACTTGAGGAATCACTTTATGCAAGAGAAATGCTGGGTGTCCCCAAACCCAAAGAGTCCACCTCAGTAAGTCCAACAATATCCTTTTATCATATTTGCCACATTGATGAATTAAATGGTGCTGTACTTGTTTCAGGGTTTGTTTAAAGCTAGAAAAGTCCTCAGTGAAGACTATGGCAGCATCCATGTTTACTTTGGCCAGCCTGTGTCAGTCAGACGTTTAGCAGAGGGCCGAGTGAACCGCTGCCAGTTCAGCCTCACACCAAGGTATAGTATTGTAATCTGTGAAATGATAAAATTATTAAATACTTGGATAGTTCTTACTCTGTTTTAAATGCAGGTACATCCCAATGCGCCCCAGTGAGGATGTGCAGACTTTTGTGAATGACACAGCGTACAGACTGGTGCGGGCTCAGGAGGAGAACATGGTCCTAAAGCCCTGGGTGCTGTTGGCCACCATCCTGCTCCAGGCTGAGGACCTGGAGAAGGGAATCCCTCTGGAGGAGCTCACTGAACAGGCCCTGTGGCTCAGAGATCTGTGTCGACAGTATGGAGGCTTCCTGCACTGGCCTGGTACTGTATAGTAGTTGTTTGACCCACCCTTTGTAAGCTGTTGTTTTTCCCCCATTAAAAGTATTGACCAATTCAATGTGTTTTTCTTCAGAGCACATGACCCCATCGGAGGTGGTTTCCTCTAGTCTGTCTTTACATCACGGTCTGGTGAGGCTCTCAGAAGGAAATGTTTATCTGGCACTCAGTGGAGGTATGGTCACTTATGTTCCCATATTTGCTTTGGAATTCATACTTAAGGCACATGCAATAATAAAATCACATGTTTAATATATTTACTATTATTTAGACAGACTGCTTATTGTGTGTGTTTCTTATGAATTGATTGAAGTGATGAAAAAAAGAGCAGATTCTAATAATAAGTTTAGCAATAATCCATGTATTAATATAGATTTCTCTTGTTATTGTGTACAGATGCCCAGTCAGGTCCTGTCCCCCCTGAGGAGGAGGTGTTGAGTAGGGCAGTGCCAGTGCTCTCTTGTGTGTCTTACAGGAACCAGGCCCTTCATGTGTTTGTCCGGCCTGCTCTGCTGGCCACTGCTATTCACACGTCTGCCACCAACAACAAACGTAAGGTTTAACATCACTGCCTCCCTACTTTGTTTTAATTAAATTTCATTTTGAGTTTGGTTAAATATTTTGAATCCTTTTGCTCTGTTTTTGCAGAGGATATATTCAACACTTTCAGCTTCTTGAGAAATATGTTTTGTAATGAGTTCATCCTGTGTCCAAATGCCACTGTGCAGGTCGGCCCATTCTAAACGGGTTACATGTGAGTCATTTTACAGTGTTCTAATATAAAGCTGTTGTCTAGGACTTTGAAGAGGCCTGTTTCTTGCTGGTGAAAACTGGGGTGCTCCAAGTGAGCCAACAGGAGATGGTGGTGACTAATAGAGGGCACAGAACAATGAGTTTTCTCAGCCGCCTGCTGCTCCCCTTTGTACAGGGATATCAGGTGGGCATCTCTCCAGTAAATCTGACTATAATGTTTTTATCATATAAAGAATTTACTTGATGTAATACTGTGACTCCTCTCCAGTCCGTCTTATGTTAAACAGTGACTCTAGATGACACTGTACATGTAGTCCATTGACAACATTACGCCTTTTTCAGTTTATTTATTTTATTTAATAATCAAAATAATTATTAAAACCCCTTATCTTTGGTTTCCTGTTTTGTTTTTTGTTTTTTTATGCCTGTGATGAATGTGAATGTGATGTTTGTAGTTGTTCACCAGATGGCGCTACCATCACATGACAACCTTTACTGTTTCCTTAGGTGGTGTGTGCGTTTTTGTGTCAAAAGTCCACTGATGCACTTACAGAGAAGGAGTTTGTTCTAGCTGTTCGAAAGTTCATAGTCAAACAGCTATTAGCAGGTAACTGCAGTAAGATGGTGTGTGTTTTTTCCCATCCTGATAAAATATTGTAACTGATTGCAATATATGTGTTTTAGGCACATTGAGATATCCTGAAGTACTGTCTTCTGACCTCCAGAAGAATGCTTTTGCTGCCTTACTCAGACTTGGAGCTGTACACAAAGTAAAAAGGTATACTATTTACTACACATTTCAAATATTTAATATTTATTTCAGAACATACAAATATGCTATTGTACTCTCTTGAGCGCATGATATCCAATCTTAAGATTATACAAAACTCTTCACTTATTATCAATTTTAACATCTGTTTTACCTGCACTATTGGCATCCAAGACTTCAATATCACTATCACTCAAAAAGTAGATACACTTTATCTTTAGCTTATAAAAATGCCTGACTTTGCTTCATAAAGCCAGTCTTGTCATACTAATTAATGAGATGAATTAATATTTTCTTTATTTCAGAGTGGACCAGACAAGTCTAAAGATCAATAAGGTGACGGTCAACTCTTTAGAGGACACTCTGGGTAAGAATCCATCATTAATGTTGGACAGTGAATCTTTATTTAAAAAAATAATCTCAAATGTTTTTTTAGGAGGAAAACTGCCCACTCCAAAGGCATCAGTGGCCCGCCTCTGATGCCACATCTCATTATCCTGTCAGAGGGTACCTGAGGGTAAAGCTGATGTGGGACAGGCCTACGTCGAACCTGAACAACCTGAGTGAACACAAAGCTGGCCTTTTCTTCTGTAATTTCTCTATCCACACGTTTCTAAAAAAGCTTTCAAAGACTGCTCTATTAAACCCTTTCTGTGTGGGTATAAAGCCTAACGAGTTGGAGCCTTTTTATGTAATTCACGGCTCATTCAAAGTAACTGACCTTTGCTACGAGTGGCAGCCGAATCCTCTTCTCCATTTTGCTTTAACACATATGATATTTATCTAATAGCAGTGTGCACTGTCCTCTAATGATCCCCTTCTTTTGTGTGGCCGGTATCCTTTTGGGACACTTAAACAATTACTTTTCAATGTAGTGTGGTATAACTCATAATTTCAACTCTCCTATTATTTCTTATATTTGTCCAAAAGCATAGAGGCAACCAACTGTGGGGTATGCCAATTTGAGCCAACATATTCTGATTTTGCCAAACAGAAGACAGACAAAATTCTAAGTTTTAAAGTTCATTTTGTTACTTGTGGAGGATGTGTTGAATTGCCAATACTCTAGTAGACAAGAAATAAGATTTATGCCTGCCCAAGTCTTGCGTCAAACTTGCCAAACTCTAAATAAATGCCATAAATGAAGCACTACCAAAGGAAAACATTTGTATTCTAAACTGATCCTACGTATACAGGATTTATTACAAATTGGATCTTATTACAAGGGAAAAGATACAAAACTAAAAGCATGTTTCATTAACAAATTATTCAGTTTAAAACCTCAGGTTAAGCAGATTTTTAAAAATGTGCAATTACGTGCATTAGATCAGAGCAAATTTAGCATATGGAGCCATATCTGTTACCATAAAAGTCAATGTATTTTATTATTGTTCTCTTCCTACATGTACTGTCATTATTAAGCCCTGAATATGTGGCAAACCTCTGTATTGGCCTAGAGTGCATTTATGTGGCTTTTATACGTTTATATAATTGTATAGGTGTGTGTTAATGACGTGGACTGTGTGTTTACTGAATGTAACGTGGCAACATTTTGTACTGATAATTATATTAAAATTCACCACATTACAAGTGACTTTTAAGCACTTTGTCTTCTGTGAATCAGCCTAATCTTTGAGTAATACTGCCATGGAATCAACCAAATGAAGCCGATGTTTCAAAAAGTTATTTTTATTTTATTTTTTTTACAAACACTCCCCCAGTACCATGTCTGCCCTGAAGGTGTCACCCTCGCCCTGTGGCCACTGTTTGTGGCACAACTGTCCACACCCGACTCTGGACACACCTATGTTTCCATGCTTTTTGGGGACATTACATTCCCAGACTCATATTAATTTCCTGGAGACTGATCCTAATCTTAACCACAGTCACTTCTTGCCTAATCTTAATCTATTTTAACCTATATCTGAACTTTAAATCATGCTGTTGTGCTAATAAATCATGTCCCCATAATCTTTTATTTTGTCCCCACAAGAAAGGCAGGCCCCCAAGATGGGAGAGTGTATACAGATTTTAGTCCCCAAAATGTGATAAATACTGGCCGCACACAGAGTCGCCACGGTAACATTTTTCATCATGTTTTGTGGCTGTGCTGAGTAAGAGACTGCTGCCAGCCCATCCACACTGGCCTTTCTCTCACACTCACTCAGTCTCTGACAAATTATGGCTTCATCTAAAGTTGCCATAGCAAATTGCTTATATACACACTCCATCTATCCATCCATCTGTAAGCCCCCGCCTCACCCCTTCCTCACCCCTTCTCTCTCCCTGGAGGGGCGCCGTAACAGGGCCACTGCCAAATCAGCACTTTAGCCCATACATTATGACAGTTGCTCGTAGGCACAGGGGAAGTGGCACCTCAGTCACCTGATCTGTGACACATATGAGTAAGTAGAGACTGGAGAAATTGATAGTGTATCCCGATTGTTTGTGTGAGGTTGGATAGATTTAATGTTGTTTTCATAACTTAAAATTAAGAAGTTCTTTTGTTCGGAGATCAGATGTTTGAGAACCTTACCTTCAAACACAAGGAGAGCTTATGGGTAAATGGTCGAAGATGGATGAAATGTGTGAGCCATAAAGGATACATTAAAAAAAATAAAATAAAATTACAATAAAAATGTCAAATGCAAATAGGTCTATAATCATGAGAATTGACTGGCTTAACATCACTGCATTATGTATTTGATGTTATTGCTCTACCAAAGAGCCAGGAGTTTCAGGACAGAGATCAGTTACCGGAGGCACAATACTGCTTCTAACTGTCACATAACTTCTTAAATATTTACTCAATTATGGCCCGGGCATACTGTCATGTTCTTGGGCAAGACACTTCACCCACCCATTCCTAGTGAAGGAATAATGAATTGTATTGTAAAGCAAATTTGAGCATCTGGAAAAGTGCTGAGTACATTTATATGGCCAGTAAAAAACAGATAACTAGAATAATCAGAGAAGCCAGTAATTATATCTGATTTTTGATGTGTTTACAGCACAAAAGAAATCTGATCATCAAAAACACCTGGTGACATGTATTAGTTAATCAATGTATTTTTTGAGTAACTTGTTTTTGGAAGACTAAATACAATGTACTTTAAAATGATTCTTTCAATTTTCAACATTCATCTTTCATTTTTGTCTTTGCCACATTAGTTTGCCTTTTTTTTTTTGCAGGTTTCCTTGTCAAAACTCGCACAGGTGTGAACAATCCAAAAAAAAAAAAAAAAAAAAAAAAAAAAAAAAAAAGATAAGAAAAATCAGATTAGTCACATCAGATGTAACTGTAAATGACATTTCAATAATCAGATAACTCCAGAAATCAGATAATGATCATATTTGGGGTGTGCATGTAAACATAGCCACTGTCGAAAACTGATGCAATACTATATTATTACCAAACCTAAATTCATAGCTATAAAGACGTAAGTTCTAACCCTCTCAGTCCTTTTGTGTGTGACTTGTTCTCAGCACTTTCCGTGGCTTGTATTTGCTTCACACAGCACTTCCGTGTGTCATTTGTCTGCCTTGTTACTGCCTTACATTGAGTTTATTTGTGTGTTCAGGTGTGACTGAGTGCACACAGGCCGTGCTCTGCCCCCGGCCCGGAGCACAGCAGCTCTATAAACAGGGATTGATTTGAGCCAAAGACAGATCTGGTGTATAATGTTTCATGGGCTAACCTTAGGTAATGCTAGCTGCAGATGGATTCAGCTCGTTGGCTTCAGTGGAGCCTGTTTATCGCTGACACGCTGCAGGCACTTCCATTTACATAGACCGGTGACAGGAGGCAAATCCAAGCCACCAAGGCCCCAAGGAGACAGTAGCACAACATTTACTTAAAAGTGCACAATGGAACTTTTCTCGTGGAGGGTCAGCTTGTCTATATGGAGATGTTAATGTTTTGCTTATGCTCCACAGCTGTGCAATGTACTCATCTATCTCCATGGAGACAGGCAGGTGACATCACTGGGCCAGTTGCAGATCAGATCTGTGGAGAGTAGGAGTGCATGTTTTTCAAGGTGCTTTTGAGCAATAAAAAAAATGTTTAATGCCATACTGTGGAACATTCCAGGAAAACCATGTATATCTCAATGGATACAAGTAAATGACCCCCCATTACAAAGTTCTGTAGTGAACCGTTAATATTTTTGGACCATTTTTTCCACAAATAAGGAACTATTATACTATAGAGATTAAGGTGAAATTATTTATTGACAAAACATTCTGCTGCATTTGACCCATCCTTCAGTTCTATGCAGGTAGCCACTGATTTTTTTTTTTTTTTTTACATAAAGAATGCATTATGCATTAAGTTGGAAGAAGGAGCCAGTCTCATCATAAATATGGCTTTATCAGATGAGTGGCTACACCTATCCAAGACAATACACAAATTAAATTCACAATACAGTGCTATTACCATAATGCCTAATTATTATAATCCTTCAATTGTACCATATTAAGACGCTCTCCAGTGATCTGTGATAAATATACAATGGGAGCATTTGCATTCCAAGAAGATTTGCATAATGAAAACATGAATCTAATAGACTGCACCGCACAGACAAAGCAGATGTGACACCCGTGCACAGGAGTGGTACTCTTCACACGTGCACGCGCTTCTCAGCACGTGCACACTCCTCTCTACACATGCACGCGCCTCTCTACACGTGCACGCTCATCTCCACACGTGCACGCTCCTCTTTACACATGCACGCTCCTCTATACACGTGCACGCTCCTCCCCTCAAGTGCACACTCCTCTCCTCACGTGCATGGCCCTCTCCTCACGCGCACGCTCATCTCCACACGTGCACGCTTCTCTCTACACGTGCACGCTCGTCTATACACGTGCACGCTCCTCTCTACACGTGCATGCTCCCCACCTTACGTGCATACTCCTCTCCTCACGTGCATGGCCCTCTCCTCACGCGCACGCTCATCTCCACACGTGCACGCTTTTCTCTACACGTGCACGCTCTTCTCGTCACGTGCACACTCCTGTCCTCACGTGCATGACCCTCTCGTTACGCGCACACTCATCTTCACACAAGCACGGTTCTCTCCGCACGTGCACGCTCCTCTCACATGCACGCCCTTCTCCGCAGGATCCAACAAGCTGCCACCTCTCGACACAAGATAAATAATACTCCTCAGATAGATACTGCCGTCAAGCGAGAGTTCAGGGAAGATTTAATCAAATCCAATAGAATCTAATTGAAGTGACACTGGGCTGTGGCTCGGGGAGTAAGGTTAGAGCAAATAGTGGAACACTGTATTTTAGTATTTTTTTATTACTTACACAAAAGTCAAACATGTTGGTAGATAACTGACAATATAGGGACAGTTCATACACCATAGGTCATCAGGAGATCTATGGGAATGGGTGTGAATACTATTTTCCACTTAACTCCAAAGCCGCTATGACAGGTTAAGAGATTGAGCTACAAAGAATCCCCAATTTGTAAAGGAAATAACAACAAGGACATTCATTAATTTTGGTTAATCCTTTTTATAATTCAAGATTTCCAGTTGGAGTGGGGAGAATTACAGAAAGGAAATTACTTTTGCAAATCACGACATTGTGAAACTTGGATCATAATTGGTTTCTTGTGACTTTTCCCTGTGACTTTGAAGTTTTGTTGTTGTTTTTTCAAATACCAAGATGTTAAAAATGAGCGGTCAAAACAAAATATAATGACCACGTAATAAAATTAAAAGTTTACATACAAAGTTTACATTTTATTGACTTCATATTTACACTGTATCTGGTTCCACTGCATATGGAGAAGTAGAGCAGTATTGTAAATGTGCGCCTCTGACTGGTCCCAGTGATTAGAAGAGCAGTGGTGACAGACTGAGAACGTCCCGCTGAGGAACAAGCTGCTAACACAGAAATAAGATGAGTTTGTGTGGAACGTGTGGAGTTGTGACAGGGCCGGCTATGTTCTGTTGCAATATGTCCTTTGTAAAATCTGCAGGAACAAAGGAGGAGAGACAATGTACTAATTGCAGAGTGGATTTTTGCTCAGAATACCTCAATAGGGGGACACATGGAGGCGCAAGTCACTGATGTGAAGTAAAGGGGAAGTGACCATTTTGTCCATTAAGTCTATGTGGTGTATTTAGTGTTATTTTACATTTTGGATTTTATATTTGTTTATGTTCAATAATACTATGTTTATACAAATCTATATGTTTGCATTGCAGCACTTTTGGGTTAGATGTACTCCTGCGCTGGCAGTAGTAGGGAATGGAGCATGTTATTAGCTACATGACACTATATACAGAAGCACTGAGTGACCGATACAGTTTAGAAGTTGTTATTCTACATTAAAAGTTAAAGGTTTAGATTTAGAGATTTGTTTTAGTACAACTTCACAATATTACGTTGTTTACATGCTCAAATAAAGTGAGAGGAAATGACCAGAATTGAGTGCATAAGCCATACCTCTAAATGTAGATGTTAATCCTTGTACTAACTCATCAGAGGGATTCGTCTGGGGAGCGGCCAACCAGGGTGTCCGTAGTGTTGTCAGGAGGCCTAATGCGGGCGCCCCTCAGCTCCTCTAAGCCGTCAGATCACAGGCTGATTGTCCACGAGCATCTGAAGCCAGGTCCACCGCGGCATGCTGGGAAATTGCATCGGCTGTTTGCTACAAGATCCTGATAAGAGCAGATTTGTTCTAAGAAAGCAATGACAGGGCAAGGTTATCACAAAGCTGGCTGCAGTGCAGGGAGAGGTGCGGCGAGAGAGGGACCTATTATATCTCTATGAGTCAACATGCTCCGATAATACGGCTGGGAGATATGGAATAGCATGGGAAATATGCAGTAGTGGTAGTAGTAGTATTAGTAGCAGAAGCAGCAGCAGCAGTAGTAGTAGTAGTAGTGGTCAAAATTAATAGTGATAATTGAATGGCATAATTTGCAGTAATGTGATTGGTACCTTCAAGATAACACTTTATTAAAAACATTTAACCAAAACCAGTACCACTTCATAATAACCTTAATTAGCAAATAGTTTATTAAGAACGATTCAGACTTCAGTACTTAGTCAATATCCTAACCTCTTACTAAACCTAAGTACTTGATCAAAACCCTAATTAAGGTGTAGTTATTATAAAGTGGTACTGCAGTATTGGTAAACTTCAGAACTTTTTCCTTTTTGTGCAGTACTTTTATACCTACCCTTTTTACTCCTCTGTACTTTTTATTATAGACCATAAAGTGCAACAACCAAACCATAGACTTATCAAGCAACTTTTAAATTAGCACTACATCAAATGAGCTGCTCTTAATAATTCATAAATACCAGTTTCACCCAGTATTCTCTTCTATACTTCCTCTCCTTTGTCTCGCTCAGATATAGGCTGGGTGCGTTTCGTCTGTCCAGGTGGATTGGAGAGCGCTGTGTTGCTCTGACAGGGAGGATGTTGCCTTGTACTCGCCTGTCATCCTCCCCCAAAGACCAAAACAGCCAGTTAAAAAAAAAAGTTTGTGAAAAGGAAAATGTCAGGACTGGAGCTTTGAAGGCTTAGGGCTGTCCACGTCTTAATCTGTCTGTGGTGAAGAGAGGAGAGGGAAAAGGGGAGAGAGGAGAGGGGGCCATGTTGGATTGATGTGGGTTTGACTGTTGCTGTCCATCACTCCTCTCTCAAACTGACATTTTATTACCATCCTGTGTGCTGAAGTCTAGAGTCCAGTCAGGAGAAATTAAATCAATAAAATAATATGTTGTAAGAACAATTATTCACCATTTTCTACTGCTTATCCAAGACTAGGCTGTGGAGGCGGCAGTGCAGGGGGATCCTGAGGTGAGACTTAGTCCGTCCAGCAGGTCTGAAGCCTTCTCCAGGTGAAACATGCCCTTCCCGGGGAGACGTACAGGAAGCATCTGAAACATATTCCCAAGTCACTTCAACTGGATCCTCTCAACACGGAGGAGCAGCGACTCTACTCCGAGCTCCTCCCATGTGAAGAAACTCCTAAACTCTCTAAAGGTGCAGCCAGCCACCCTGCAGAGGAAACTCAATTCAACGTGAATCTTATCCTTATGATAAATATGTAGACTAATTAAACTAATATTTCAGCATTCAGCATTTAGGAGCTTCAGCTTTTTGCAGAAAAGCAATAATGACTCAAAGAAAGTTTTTTTTTTTCAAAGTATGCTGCAAAATGACATTAGTATACCTAAAATTACATAGAAAAACACTATATTCCCGTTACTCTTCTGCTTTTACAGTATAAAGCAGTGAGAGCCATATGCTGCATGTACCTCACATTCATCATGGTTTCTTTCTGGGGTCCCAGTGCCACCCTTTACTATACAACATACATTATCATTATCCTTACATTGTTTCCATTTGAATTTGTCCAGATTGGTCCTTTCACACAACCCTTAACATCTCATTTGTTCATTTTTACTGTATTACTTGAGACTGAGCAGATAAAAAAGACAGGTCAATTGTTTGTGTATAGGGATAAATAGACAGGGTGCATGTGAGTGGGGTCCTCGTACTGTGTGTGATTTAAAGCCCCTGTGCCCAAATGAAATCCTTCTCAAGGCCTGTGCACTCAGGGCTGTCACACTGAGAGATAAGGCTGTCCATGCACTCTGTGTCATATGAGGAAGAGCTGGAGTAGAGCAGAGGGGCGGGGCTACCACTTCGACGCACATAAAACATGCTATAGAGGTAAAGCTGAGAAGTGTTGGGGTCAAATAATGTAATTACCACTTATCAAAACTAAAGCAGACATGTAAGGACTCATCATTTAGCCTATAACTACTATTAGCTACTTTAACACTACTTCACTATCACAGTAGTACTAGAGTAAAAAAAAGAAAAATTAAACTAGATACGTTTTTTTTGGGGGGGGGGGGTATTTTTTTGTCCAGTTGACAGAATTGAATTTTTCTTTTACTATGGATTATACCTGGACAACTAAGGAATTACAGAGACTACTAGTACTAGCACTAATATGCACAATTAAATACACTATCTGAAAATTTTACTGTATTTTTACATAATATGACAGGGGTCTTTTTTACATATAAGTAACTTTTTGTAGTTGAGTGAAATTTGTCTTGCCCTGTAGCATATTGCTCTTAGGGTGAAAATGAGACTGCTGTGGGCTATATAAATGTATAAAGCATTTTTATCCTCCACGCACCAGGAAGTGCACTGTTAGCATGGTAGTTGTTGTTAGCATTACCGTGATGACAAATCTTAGCTCTGGCCTCTGAAAGTTGTGAAAAGCACTTAAAAACAGTGAACAGGATGCTAGAAAGTGACAAAAAAAAAAATGTTTTTACATTTTAAGGCACATTTTAAAAGTCAGATACTGTGTCTTTGAGGGTGATTTAACATGACCATGAGAACAGCTGAAGGCCCCGCCCAAACTGAACCATCCTTGTACAGGACACTCCCCTTGGACCTCGCTGGCTTTACATTTGGGTTAATGTGAATATGATTTATAGTGGGACTAGAGTCCATCTGTCAGAACCAGGCCAGTGTCACTGCTCTTCTGCTGTTCACTAAACTCTACTTAACACTTCAACTGTATCCTCACCTTTAAGGCAATGTTACAGAGATGGTCAAGTGGGATCATTGTAATTTGCTCTGTAATTCCAAAACCTATTTAAATTTTTTATGATTTTGAAAGCAAGATAAGAAATAATTTCCTGCATCATTTTGCACAATAGGCGGCAAATGCGGCAATGGCAATGCAATATGGGTAAAATGCAGACAAAAAGACAAAATTTCCATATACTCACACTAAATTGTACCATGATAATAGTTTTTTTTGTTTGTTTTTTTTTTAAATATAGGGGCTATTGAAAGTAAAGCTTTAAAACATTGTGATAAAAATCCAAAACCTTTTCAAAACATTAATTTGTGAGAAAGGCAAACAATATACTTTAAAACAACAATACCGTAACTCAGTGCCACAAGCATATACTTTACTTCAGCTTTTTCACTGAAGGAGCGACTTTAACTTACAATTGTGATTCCTCTACACACGCGCACACACACACACACACGCACGCACACACACACACACACACACACACACACACACACATACATAGCAGCACAGCCCTTTCTCACCTGCCAATATATCACGGCCGCTCGGAGCAAAGATTGATGGTATTAAATTGCTTCTATCCAGGTTTTTTATCAGGATTTACAGGCGTCGCGGTACCCAGAGCTTTCCTGACACACTCCCGCCCATAAATCATGCTTTTTTTTACACTTTGGCGCGCACACACATTCACACACACGCAGGTGCCACCCTCGACCCACTACACACACAGAGACTTTGGGATATGGCTGTAACAAGATGGATGACCTCGTGGGCGTCTGCTGCCTAAAACGCCACATACACACACAGCACGTTGGGGGAACACATGTACATTTTGACTCCGTAATGGAAAATGTCAATCTCTGTCGATGGCGGACCCTGCTCCATCCATTGCTCTCATTATAGCGAAATGTCACCTCATTTCCTGGGAACACGTCGCCCGATTAATTTCTTGAAAAGGGGGGATGACAGTCAGACATGGCAACGTGAAAAAGAGGAAGTGTCCAAGTGTTGGCCTGTTGGTGCTACGGATGAGGTAGGGGTTTTTGGTCGTGACCTGTCTGCTCTGACCTCTGAGCCAGACGTCAGGGGTTGTTACAGTCAGCAGCAGGAAGACCCGAGGGACCCAAGGGTGCGCCTGTGTCTTGTAGTGGCATTTCCCTTAGCTTCTAAGCTAGAAAAGGCCATGTGAATGTAATAGGTTTAACAGCTTGGTAAACAACCTTCACAATTGTTTGTGACTAAATGTGGCAAGATGTCTTGTTGGCATATGGCAGCTGGATGGCTTTTATCTGTTTCATCTCATCGGTAAGAAGGAAAAAAGGCTAAAGAAACATGTTTTGGAGATGGCAGTTATATTAAATAATCATTCATCTTTGGGGATCCAATCAAAAACCTCTGGTCTTAATTTGGGTGTTAGGTCTAGTGGAACATAGTCCCTCTTGTCCCCCCTCAAATTAAGCATTGCATTAAATCTATGTGATGTATTAAGTCTAGAAGGCCTAGGTGAAAAATTCAGTCTCCTTTTAAAATTTTGGATCATTTTTGGGTAGGCCTACATATCGCTTTGGTAAATACAAAACCCCTTTTTATCCGATGCAAGCTTTGACCTAGTAAATGCAGCTAAGAGGTTTGCAGCTGAAAACTGTAATGTTTGAGTTTGTATTGTATTATTATTTTCTTTAGTAGCACACAAAACATGTCTAGGCCTGCTGTTAAATACTCAGAGGATGCATACTTAAATGTTGACACTGACAGAAACAGAATCTATATAATATTTATATTATATATATAAAATATAATACAATCTAAACAACAAGATAACACACAGTGAACAAAAACCTTTTCATTTACTTTGTGTTTCCTGTCCAAGATTTTTGCCCCGCAGCTTCTCCTCCATTTTCGGATGTGAAAGCCCCATCTTACAAACCTTATAATATATGTTTTAGCAAGTCCCCTGAAATAATAATAATAATGATAATACAGTTTTAAGCCCGAGGATATCATAAATCCCTGGTATAATATAAGTGTAAGTGGCCCCAATGGCTCACAAGTCCACCAGCTCCACAGACTAAAGGACAAAACAGCCCTGCAGCGCTGTGTGGAGGTCAGCCAATAAGTTACACTAGTGTACAATGTAAATGCCAACTAACTTTAGACGTTATAAGGCTGGAAGAGGAAATGGATCATGAGAGAGTAAATTCTTTCCTAAGAGAGGTGTCAACATATTGGCTTTTTCTCTTTTTCTTGGCGTTTGTAGATATTTTGATCATTTAAAAGCTAAAATATGCTCCTAATTCTTCTTCAACGTTTAAAACCTATGCCAAATACATATAGGACTGAATTCAACTAACAACTACTTTTTCAGTACCAGGTTAAATTTTAATTTTAAGAGAAAACACAGTCATTCTATTTATTCCAATGAGGTTGATTTGGTCTTCTGATAATTTATTCTATTTTTTTTTTTTTTGATAGTTTCAAATCAGCCTTTTCTGATCATTATGGACTGGGACGGAGCAAACATAATTGGAACACAGGACAACAACCATCGCGATGGATTAGAGAAATACAGAAAAATGCCCATGCGACTATAGTCTGGAGTACATAAACCGGGACAAGGGGGGCTTTTTACTCTCACACACCTGGGGTACTGTGCTGAAAAAGTCTAACTGCAAATGGTGCTGTCGTCCTGCCTCCACCGTTATGAAGTCCCGCCAAAACCTGTGTAAACCAGCTAACATCACAGCAACATCATGTGACCACTGTGAAGCATAGATATACAGATATTCACCTTATTACGGAAGTTGCCATTTATGCCGTTTTCCCGTTTAAAAGCAAAAGTAGGGGGGACAGAATAGGGTAAATGTAGAAACAGTATGAGTAGGAGACTGAGAGTGAACAGTCCAAACGGTCAGGCATGAAAAACAAACAGAATCATTCCAAAGGATTTTTTTCAGAGCTTATTTATTTAACTATAATAGAGTTCATTTATGACAATTATTTTGATAAATTTATGAACTAGCTTGCAGTTAATGTATTTTACAAAGTTGGGAAGTTAAATACTTAACCTGTGTCAGGAGGCTGTAGCAAAACAGGTGTTTGTCTGCCACAAGTGTTAAATAATCCCCATTAGATCAAACAGTGACACCCCTCCTCTCCTGTCATACACTGTAATACAGACAAATGACCCTTGAACAAAACGTGAAGGACAACAATAGAGCTCGCCCCATTCTGTCCCATCAGTCCCCCTTAAAAAACAGTTTACCGTCCAAATTACACCTCTATGACAGAACCATTCTTTTCAATTTAAATACTGATTAAAATCCCCCGCTGCTTTTGTTGTCTCTGACCATTTAGAGGCAAGGAGGAGCGCACATACGCATCCACGAAGACAAAGAAAGATGTTTGGAATGCTAATGTTTGCAGTAGGAACGGGCTATAAGGATGAGCATGGCCCTGTCTAGCATCTTATATCATTATGGAGTTAAACAGTAAAAGAAAAATTCAAATCTGACAACTGGCCAAAAAGTTGTAGGAATACAGGAGGTGAAAAGTTGTAGGAGTGAAGACGTTTCGCTGCAACGTCTTCACTCTTACAACTTTTTGTCCAGTTGACAGATTTAAATTTTTCTTTTACTATAGATCATACCTGAACCACTGAGGGATTACACAGACATTATGGAGTTAATGAAAGATAATTTTGAGTTTAATCTATACATATCATGGAGAAAGAACGTAATCTGAATCTAGATTTGAAAGCGGCAGCAGTTGAAGACAGGAATATGGCAGGAGATAAAGGATCCAAAACAGGGGCGGCGCTAGGGTGAGGGGGGCTTGGGGGGCATTAGCCTCCCCTAGAATGCTCAATGCCCCCCCATAGCCCCACTTTCATAGCATTCAGTCTTGACTAAAAATGTTCAAAATGAGACTACAATACCAAAATAACTCCATGTTAGCTTTTATAAATCACTACAGGGGCTAACTATAGTTAAACTTGTTTAAAACAGTGAAACAAACATGGTCGGGGGTGGGGGTTAAACTCCATTGTTAAAAGGCTCTAATTTAACATGTTAAGTGAGTACCCACATTGACGATGTTAATGTTTTTGGTTATATCCTCCAACTAAAAATATCTGCCACTGCCCCTGATCCAAAATAAATGAACAGAAACACAAAGAGGTTCAAATAAAAAAGTGAATCTTAATTTATAAAGGACAAACAGATTGTGTCAGATACAAACCTAAGTGCAACACAAGGCAATTATGAAGAATATTTTGTATTTGAATCACAACGCTAACATAGTTGTAGCTATGTGAACAAAAAGGCCTGTAAGACTACATGAAATACTGAAATGTCTAGGAACCATCTATTGCAAATTTCTATAAAAGAACTAAACTTACAGCTCTTTTGTGAATTTAATTTTATTATTTGTCTCTTACACTGCCAGTATCCAATTTATTCTGTCTATTCTTTATGGGGTCACGCTGCCCCTGGTAAATTCAATTCTCAGTGGGACTATCCTGGTTAAATAAGTGTTGAAAATGTTTTGAATTTCATCTGGGCTGCTGGAGTATTACGGCATATTTAACAATCACGATTATTTCAAAATATTTCCACTGCTGTCAGAATGAACCTAGAGAGAGTAGGTATAGATCTATTAATAATGTTTACTGACACTTTTGTTTAGAAAAGTGGCTTCACTCCAGATTCTGAGTGGCAGAGCGAGAGCACATATAGAACGTAATAATTAATTGAATTTTTGATTACAGCATTTTGTAATTATTGTTAAAGGTCCTATATTACACTCTCTTGAATGCATTATAATTGGAGCATAAGTCAGTTTAGTTACAAAAAAGTTATCAAATGCAGTTAGCGGTATGCAATAAATCAAATTTAAAGTACCCATTTTACACTATGTTCTGATCTATGTTATAATGTTGTTACCTCATCAGAAACATACCTGGAGTTGTGTCTTATAGGCAGTGTCCACTCCTCTTCACTCCTACAACGATTTGTACAGATTTAGACTTCGTCTTTTGCTATGGATCAGACCTGGATGACTGAGGGACTACACAGATAACCCTTTATTATTACACTGTCTACATCTCCACAGCTCAAAATGCTCCGTTCCACCTTGTGATGTCATGAAGCGGTAGTTTTCAAGTTAACAGCTACTTTTTACCTTTAGTACAGTAGACATGGGCAATTCCAGAGCATGTAAATGATTCTAGTGAAGTAATGGAGTTTAAAAACACAGTGGAGCACTTCCTGTATTACCACATGACATCACAAGGTGGAACAGAGTGTTTTCTGTTTGAGAGACGAACTCAGGAAATATGCAGGATTTGTGTGTTAAACATGTGTGCATGAAACAAAACATAACTCCAGGTATGTTAGTGACGAGGAAACAACATTATAACATAGATCAGAAAATAGTGAAATACGGGCCCTTTAAATCTGATTCATTGCGTCGCGCTAATTGCATTTGCTGACTTTTTTGTAACTGATTTATTATATTACAATTATAATGCATCCTAGAATCATCTGCATAAGTGAAAATTCAAAAGTAGATCTCTAAAACACAGTGCAGCCCCATGTGGACCCCCATCCTTCACCCCCACCTGTCTGTCTACACCCCAGGGCTCACGACTCGTGGGTGCAGCTCCCATTTAAAGTAAAACCACATTTGGGACCTCTTTGTTCATTTGCAGTCAGGCACTGGCAGAACAAGTTCTTTTGTTCTGTCATGTCTGCAGACCACCCCTCGCCTCTCCTCTGTTTCCATCTACCTGCTCACTGGTGCACAAGCTATACACTAAAGTGGAAATCACAAAAGACAGGAACTGTAAGGGAAGTCTGGCTTATGTATACTTTTTCAATCTTGCATTTTCTCATCCGAAAGGTGCGCCCAGTGGTTGCACAGAAGTATGATATTTTTTTCTTTTTTCTTTTACGGGGGGACAAGCAGCACCCAAGCAGCACCGCATGCAAACAGCTCCCATAAAGCATTGCAGGGAAGAGCTGAGCTACGCAGTTTTAGCTCTGTGACTATTTTGACTCCTGTCTTCTATCACATGCAAATAGGATGACATTTACAACAGCAAAATATGTGGTAAATATAGAGACTTGTATAAGGCCAGGTCCAATGAGGCCATAACATTTTATAAAAGGCATATGCTGAAATAAGGACGCCAAACCAGCAGGTGGCAATGTAAGATGTATTATACTGAAAAGGCGTCATGGAGTTATTAGGAAACAAATGCAGCCAAATGAGGCAGAAGGGAATTTCACTTTTTATGCATATTTTATACTACAATGAATTTCAGCACTATTCAACTATTCCACAGCCGCCCCTTGAGAATGACAACAATATATATCTTAAACACATTATGAAGTAGTGAGTAACCTTACACATTTGCTCAACTGGCCTGATAACATAATAATATGCAAACACCAAATGAATGGATTACTTTGTAAATGAAAAGATTGTTAATATCAGTATTCAGCATTTCATATCATGGTAAATGTAACTGGGGTAAATGCTCAGAGAAAACTGATACTGATATTGTAAGTATTTAGAATCAGGTCACATATTTGACGACTCTCATCTTATGTCTATTGTTTCTTCCCAGGAAAGTGTCTGTCCTCATTTGGTATGAGTTATCCGCATACTCAAAACTGGGAATGACAATAATCAATCAATACATAAAGGTAAAGAAATGTTAAAGGAACTGCATGTAGCCTGCACTCTTACTGTATAAAAATGTATTAAGATCACACGTGAACCTGAGTTACCAGTGCCAACACCTGCAGATAGAGTACTATGTATACAAGTTTTTCTCCTTCTCAATATATAGACAGGACTCATGTGAAAGCTCAGAACCATCAGAGTTCACTCACTGAGGCTGCACTAGCCCTGATTAATGACTGGCTGCAGAGGCTGGGGTTTAGGTTGTATGGATTCAGATCGGAGAGAGTCCTTTTAGGTTAACTAGATTTTGACACTGAAACTGGCAACCCAAATCATGGGTCAGACATCATAGCCATTGTTTTTGTGAGTGAGACTAAATCAGCATTAGAATTATTATCAGTAAAAGCAATTTGATGTAAACATGTTTAGGTCAAGTTTATGAAATCTAATACAGTTCCTTTAAAGAAGACCTATTATGCTTCTTTCCTTAGTAAACTTTAACATAATTAGATCACACAATTTGCATTTTGTTCACTGTAAACTACAACGCTGATCTAAAATGGCTTAGTAATAGAAATATCACCATTAACCTCCAGTTAAAAACTATAGAGCTGAGAAGTCCTGCCTCTTCCACGTGGTATTTCACCATAGCAAGCTGTGATTTTTTTAAAAGAATGGCTTCTGAACATTTTTAGTCCTATGTTGGAGTGAGCCTTAAATTGTCAAACGATCAGAATTTAATACAAGAATGTGGGTATGGATAGGGAGGAGGTGAAAACTAAAATTTTCTGAGCACTCAAATCTTGAATGCAGAACAATACAGGACTACTCAAACATGCATGAATAAATCAAATTACAACTCTGACTAAGCTAATGATGAGAACAATGGCTAAAAGTTCATAAAAGTTGATTTTGCTTTAAGTCTTTGTGATTGTAATACTTTTTAAACTAAACCCAGTCAATAAAACATCACATTATGCAACATTTTATTGCATAAGAGTTAAAAAGCCTGTCAGAGGAGCCAGAATAAAGACATACAGTGAAGAAAAAAAAATAGCTGAAAGACGTCTGGTTCCCTTTGTGCTGTCCCCCGCTTGTAAGATCTGAGAGCCGAGGAATGTTGAGTGGAGAGTCTCACATCGGTAGCACTGTCAGAAAACTAAAGCACAATCAATTACGCTTCAAATGTGGCCTTATCGCATCAGACTGGATACACCGGCCTCAAGGTGGACCCTGATCATATTGCACTTTAATTGCATCTTTCATTGAAGCTAATTATATCCGAGCGCTATCATCAAGAAAGGAAATTACCTAAAAAGTGTCTGAAGTAGCTGAAGGACTTTTAAAACAAAGGTTGTAGTGGGTCTGTTACCTTGAGGAAAATATGGTTAAGACTTGTTTAAAAAGATAGGAGAAACTCAACAGCATGTAATTGGAGTTGACTTTCAAAACAATGTGATTTTATTTGTACAAACACAACTTTACTGGTTGTGGAAGTGGCGTCATATTAGCGGTAGCGGGTTAATGGTCAGAGCAGTCGTTCAACCCCAGCTCATACTGTCATTGTGTCCTTTGGCAAGACATGCCACCCACGTTGTTTATGCACCAGGGCTGTAGTCCTTTAGTCGCTTAGTTTATTAATAGGTCTGTGGCGTCTAAAGAGAATTAATGGTGTGAGTTATCTCAAGATTTGGGAGTGAATCACAGGTTTAATCTGCCTTTTCACATATAAGTACACATATAATTTTCGTAGTACTTTTCTGTATTTTTGCATGGACTCCTCTTCATTTGTTGTCTTGTGAGTGCAGTTTGGGTTAGATATAGGTATTCGATGTTTTTTGGCATAGCCCCTTTTCAATGGCTAATCGATCAGCATGGCATGTTTTTAGTCGACCAAGAATTTCTTTAGTCAAATACAGACCTACAATGCATGAATGTGGTGTGTGAAAAATTACTACTTAAGGGATAGGCTTAAACTGTAACTTTAAAACAGCAGAAGCACAAAAACAGGTTTAAAAGCTTGAAATGTTATTTTAAGATGGCCTATTCATGCCAAACTGCCTGTTCAGATTTTTTTCCATGTAGTTGGGCAAATTATGTTTCGGGCCTGACACAGATATATTGTAAAAGTTGCTCTTGGGGTCAAAATGGGACTGCTGTGTGCTGACACCCTCTAATTATAAACTGTCTTATCGCCCGAGAATCAGGAGTGCAATGTTAGCATGCTAGTTGTTAGCTTTACTGCGACTCTGCTCAGGCCTCTGAAAGTTCGGAAAAGTGCTTATATACTTGTCGAGGATTAGGATGCTCGGAATGTGTTAGGAAAGTGAGGAGAATATGTTTGGACGACTGCTAACAATTTAAAATAAATTAGTTCTGTTTTTCACGTTTTTAAAACTGTAAAAAATCAGGTACAGCCTTTAGCAATTACTAACCATCCAAACCTTATTAACTCTGGTGCTTAATGCAATTTTATGTATAAATAATATGGTAAATAATTTTTACGACAAGACATATTAATGGACATACTGAAAAACACAAAGAAATGGCCAACAACAGAAGCTCCTTTCAACAGATGTATTTATTTTTTTTAACAAAAGTTGTGTGCCTAACTTCTAACTTCGAGGTCGGATAAGCATCTCATCTGACCACCGCGAGTCTGTCTGAAATGAAAACTCGTGCCTTATAAATTGCGATGGACACACACACACACGTACACACCAACACACATACACATAGTTCGACTTAGAGCTGGGGAGGAGAAGGCGCGGACTTGTGTACCCAGATCTCCCACGGGGCTAAGTGTCAGGAAATGAGATCTGGATCAGGAGGTGAAGGAAGTTGAAATCTAAAATAAGAAAAACAAATCAACACCAGTGAAACAATCTGGTCTCTGCGCGTAGGTCTCTGTGTGCGTTAGCGTGTGCGTGGCTAACAAGTGTAAATGAAATGATCAGCACGCCAATAATTACTTTCTGCCCAGGAAGATCTTCACTCCCATGATAGAGGAGAAGACGGAGATATGCAAAGAAAGAAATGGAAATGAAATCACATACAACTTCACATATATGTCCTGGTTTATGCAACAATACATAATGAAAGATGATTTGAATATCTTTAAGTTATTACTATTTAAGTACACAGCACCAAGAGGCAAGTAAAGCACCATATGTTCTTGCTGTACTTGTTAACATACTTACTTCTCTTGCATCAAAACAAGATGTCAAAGGTGGATGGCAGAAATGGCAAATCAAAGCAGCGCCGCATTGTAGTAATTCACACCTTTCAGTGAAGTGACACTGAACCCTGTAAGGACATGAAAAAAAAGTGGTAGAGTTGGAGTCAAAACCTACTGTAGTTGATAAATGTGTAGGTGGATACACAGACTGCTGAGAGTGTGCACGCCTTGGCAATTGAACCCACAACTCTTTCGCTGAGAGGCAGAGGCACTAGTTGCTTGTACTTAAATAAAATAAGTGCTGTACTGTTTGTGCCAGTTCCAGTTTTGCATGTATTTTTATTTAAAGATGCACTATGTAACATTTTTTGTTTCAATGAATATAGTATTGCTATGACAGTAATGTTTGACAGGATGCCATTTCACTCATCTCATCTATGTTGATGAAGACAACCAGATGTGGTGTCACATGGTTGTCTCCATGTCAGATCTGTGGAGAGGCAGCCAAACTCACAATAAGAATGCATGTTTTTCAAGGTATTCTTTGCAAGAATAACACACATGTAAATTAAGTAATGCAAGATATAGAAGTTTAATACCAATGCAGTGGAACAGACAAGGACAAAGCAATACCGTCTCCATGGAGACCAACAGGCATTTGACCTCCCCATAAAGTTCATTATTTTCTGCCTCAAAATCCCATCACCAGTGACAAAAAAATCCAGCATCTGAAAAAAACAACAAAATCAGTTTTTTAATATGCACTAAAAATAATATGATTAAATTATTCTGTTTTAAATGTAACAGTTTATGACTGTAACATTTATGACTTTATGTCTTTGATGCAGACACTAGACTTCTCTCTCCACTCTTTTCTTCAAAAATCCATCGTTGCCTTTTCACTCTCTCTCCCTTCATAATAGCATTCATAGATCCACAGACATGTTCCATTCAATCAGACAATCAGGGGTCTCTACACCCGCAGGGAGGAGATGGAACAAGTCCCTGTCTCCATGTGTAACCCAGGACCCCACCACAACCGCACGGGTGACTGACCAGTATGACAAATGTGAGGGGACATGCTATTACCAGACACATAACACCACTGTGAGAAGAGACCCTAGCAACGGGCTACTAAAAATGACTTCTCTGTCTCACATTTTAGACCCTCCCGCAAAATAAATACCTCACAAAGTAGCTGGGACTCCCTAACTTCCAATTATAAGTCCATTTGGTCATGCATTTTAGCGAACCAAGCTGCACATCGAAAAATGCAAAAAACAGATTTGAATATTTAAGATCATTTCCCGAATGCGCCTCAATTCCTCCATTACTTTCTGTCGATCAATTTCCCCACTGGCTAACCTTGGAAAGCGTTTAGGGTCACAGCGAATCAATAAGCGCCCCTCTCATGAGAAGACGAATAATTATCCAAAGTCTATGAATCAGAAAAAGCATGAGCCGAGCGAGGGCCCGGGTTGCGATGATTTATTCATGCGTTTGTTATTTCGCTGCATAATAGAGCCGTAACCAATGGGATGGATGCTGACGGATTTGAAGAACTGCAGAGCGAGTTGGAGATGAAAGCAGAGGGATGTGGGCTGTCAGGAGTCATTGAGTTTAACATAGTGGTGCACAGATAGGTAAGGGGGCGGGACAAATATGGCACTAAGAACTCACAACCTACAACAACTGAAGATATAAACACCTACTGCATTTGATGATGGTGCTCCATTCTTATTCTGTTTAAAGGTGGACTATGCAACTTTTATGTTAGAGCAGGGCTGGGCCTTGCTCTTTTGGCGCCCTAGGTGAGATTTTTGATGGTGCTTGCACATCACTGAAATTTCTATTTATTTACTTTTTTAAGAAAAAAAACCCATATACTTTTATTATTATTGTATTTTATTCAATGATAATTTCAGATTTTTGAGGAAATTTTTCATTAAAATCTTGCTACAATTTTAAAATCACTTTATCAGCAGAGGGAGCACCTGCATACAAAACAACATCATCTGCATATAAATGTGTCTCTTAAATTGCAACCAATCAAATTAATAAATATAGTAAAAAGTAGTGGGCCCAACATTGAGCCTTGGGGCACTCCTTTGCTTAAAGTAAAAAAATTAGATTTAAACCCATCCACTACTACTACCTGGGTTCTGTTTGAAACATAATTTTGCAACCAATTTCAACATGTTTCAGGCGCTTCAAGAGGTTTTATGATCTACTGAATCAAAAGCTTTAGTTAAATCAATAAACAGTGCTACACAATCTTGTTTGTCATTAAGGGCTGTGAAAATGTCATTTAAAACGTTTGTGGTTGCAGTACTATGCCCTTTACTCAAACCCAACTGATAAGACTTCAAAATGAAGCATTTATTTAAGTAAATTGTAACTTGGTTTGCAACTAACTTTTCTAAAACTTTTCAAGACAAAGTAAGTAAATTGTAACTTGGTTTGCAACTAACTTTTCTAAAACTTTTGCAAGACAAAGTAATTTAGATATTGTTTGGAAATTATTTACGTTTTTAGTTGTTCCACCTTTAGGCAAAACATGTGCCAATTTCCATAATTCTGGTATAACTAGAATTTGAATTGACAAATTAAAAATATGTAATAGAAATAGAACAGAATTAAATATGGTGCAGATAGTAATAGAAGTTTTGGATCAAGGTCATCAGCTCCTGTGGACTTCTATGGGTCTATGGAGCGGAGAGCATTTAAGACCTCCATGTAAGTGAAAGGTCTTAAATAGAAAATCTGACCGTTATCTGCCAGAGGGTCAGATTCATCATAATATCATAAAATCATATATTATAAGATCAGAAGAATCACCGTTATTATCCAAAACATCACATACAAAAATAAAATGCCTATTAAAAGCATCACATAATTCCTTTATAATTTACAATAGCTGAATCCAATAAAATATCAGTTGGTAATGTATGAATACCAGGTTCTGAGAGGGATCTTACTGTCCTCCAGAACTTTGCTGGATTTCTGTGACTCTCTGTCAGCGCAGACATGAAGTAAGACGTTTTTGCCTTTCTAACTGTTGATAAAGATCTATTTCTTTTTTCTTTCTTTTTTTTTTTTTAACGAAAAAATGCCCAATCCAGATCTGATCTATTTGTGTGTGCAGTTTTCCAGGCAGCATTTCTTTCTCAAATTAAACTTGCAATTTCTGTGTTGAACCAAGAATTGTTACAGTTTTTCATTCAAATTTTTCTTTTAGGTGCAAGTTGGTCTGCAATTTCATTAATTTCCTATTTACTTTTTAACTTTTGTATTTTGAATACACCAAATTGGACAGTGGTTGCTAAAATCCAGTGGGAAAACACCATTTGCCTTATAATTATGGGGTTTGTTTGTTAAGATTACATCAATGAGTGTGCCTTCAGGTCAGGTCTAGTCGGAATAGAAATTAGTTGAGATTGAGTGTGAGATTCAGGCCATTACATAGGTCTTTCAAAGTTTCCTCAGCCAATTAAAATTTATATCGCCCATTATTAGGACTAATTTTCCAGTTTAGAAAGCATCATGAATAGATCATTAAGAGCTTTTTTGGGTGCTGAAGGTGCATGGTAAATACCAGCAATAGCCAATTTAAAAAAAAAATCAGGATCATTTACATAACTAACAGACAGAGACAGATATTCAAAACATTTAGGCTTTGAGCAGGAGACTAGGAGGTCCACAGACAGGTGATCTTTGACATAAATAGCAACACCACCTCCTTTAGATCGCCTGTCACAACAAAAAACTTTGTAATTTTCAATATTGATTTTCTTATCACTTATTTTATTGTTTCATAAAATATAAATATATCTGGATCTGTTTGATTTGCCCAGACTTTAATGTAATCTAATTTAGATGTGATACTACATACATTCATATGTATAATTCCCAGTCCCTTGTCTTGAAGTTTTGCATATGAAATAGGCCTGATTCTTTAAGGATATGAGGCCTATTTGAGATCGACTGGGATTGATTTGAAGCCTGAGGAATAGGTTTGTTAGTAATATTGATATCAACTGAGTTACACAATCTGATCATTTCTTCCATGTCTGCGCGATATTCTATGTGAAATCTGCACATTAATTTGTTTTAATGTGGAATCTAAGCCAGTGGGCGCTGATTTTGTCAGTCACATGAGACACTGTTGATCCTATGCGTAAGGAGTCACTCAGTATTAGGTGCAGACTCCAGCGTTAGTTCGATTCCGGGCCTATTTAAATGAATCCCATTGCAGGCAAATCGATTATTCCTCTTCCAGAATCCACAAACATTATCCACAAAAGGAATTCCTAGAGCACTGCAATAACCATTCAGCCAGACATGAAGCTGGCGGATCCAACTAAACTTCATGTCACTGAAACTGGGAGATGGAATTGGACCAGTTATTACGCATTGTTTTCCCGACTTTAGCACCATGTCTATAAGTGGTTTGAAGTCATTTTCCAACACCTTGGACTGTTGCAGTTTAATGTCATTAAAGGCGATGTGCACTATCACAGTGGATATGTCTGCACGATTGGACAATGTGTCTGTGTCTTTGAGCAGTGTTCATGTGTGATACCTGAGCTCCAGGGTTTCAGCCCGTGGGATGGCTACATGGCGTACCATAAGCAAGCCAGGTCTTACTCAGTGAAGGACGCCGTTATCAACCAAGGCCAAGCTGACTGAAGATTAATCACATGTTGCGGTGGGGACTTTTTGCACTTTTCCACATTTTGTAGTATCTTTATGGACATGGGAATTACTCCGATTGTTGACGCAATGTAGTGGGTGCCGCTGTGATGTCCCGCAAGAACCTAAGAGGGAATGTCAACTCTTCGTGACCTGATAGACATGGAAACACAGCTCAAGAATGTTAAATCTATTTGACAGCTCCAATGGCTGCCTCTGATTAGGACTTGCATGATGATGTGAGCGCTTTCCCTTTTGTTTACTATTTGTAACAAGGAACCAGTTGTGCAAGGGAGTAACACGGGCAGAGGTTGGGGCAGAATTTACACCGGGAACAACTACGGTCGCATTTAATTCATTTATAATGGCGATGGACATGGACTTTCCCACTGTCACCACCGAGTCAAGGAGCTGCTCATGAGGCTGGCTGGGTTTGAGTCAGTAAGGAGATGCGGTTCTCTACTTCTGTCATCCTAGCATTCAAGAATAGATAGCTGTCACAGTGCATCAGGCCGGCGAGTGATGCTATACTGTAAAGGAAAAAGGAAAAAGTTCAGATGTAAAGAACTGTTTTATGAACTTTAAATGGATGTGATCACATTCGTTTTAAAACTTCAAAACATCCACACAAGGCCTCAAAAATGAGCCCACTGCGCTGAGATGACCTGAGACAGATCGACACAGGATTGACACACTCCACACTCCGCCAGGAGGTATGTGTTTGACAAGTAATGTAGAAACCCTCACTAATATTGCTGTACATAGTATATATAGTATATATTTATTTACGTCAGCTCTATATTTCTAAGGATTGTAACTTTGATTTACTGCCACTGATCAAGGGATTGAGTAAAAATGCCCTATTGTATTGAGAAGTTTTTGTCACCATGTTCAGAACGCGGAAGCAGAAGTGATATATGAACTTAATTTAAATGTATTTATCTGCAGGCATGTGGTACCACTAGTAAGAAGGAATGTTCTTCAAGGATTTTTTAAAGAAATCTCATGCTGTGGAGCATTTCAGGCAAAAGACACAATGGCAGTAAAGGCCAGAGCTGGGATCATAAACCTTTCTATTGGTGGTTGAACATGGAGTCACTGCTTTCCCAAAATAGCAAATATAAACGGTAAACATAGGTAACTGTAAGTAAAAAGAGAACAGAACAACTTATTTGACTTAAGTACAGACATAGACTTGTACTTGTGGACTGTCTACTTCACTTTCATGTTTCTCTGCACTGGTCCCTTCTGACTGCACACATCCATGTCCACTGTCCAATAAGAGCAAATAGGATGAAGTGAAGCAGGTTAGTATCCTCCGGAGGGACACCACGG
Source organism: Periophthalmodon schlosseri (assembly GCA_000787095.1). Lineage (NCBI taxonomy): Eukaryota > Metazoa > Chordata > Actinopteri > Gobiiformes > Gobiidae > Periophthalmodon > Periophthalmodon schlosseri. The sequence continues at coordinate 5,865 of KN476964.1, read as the reverse complement.
ATGATCAGGTCTAATCAGTAACACTGTTCTTATTGATCATAAAGCCTTTAACATGCTTGTATACACACACACACACACACACACACACACACACACACACATACATACATACATACACACACTGAGAGGGACAAAGCTGCAAGTCATGACCACACCAACCACGTTCTGGCTGAGAATGAGACACTTATGACTAAGGATGTGACCAAGGTAAGTCCACTGAGAGTTAACAAATTCTTTAAACATCATTTTATATTTCATTGACTTTCAATAAATGCATCTAAATACCAAAAATAATAATACAAAGTCAAACATTATTCACTTGAAAGGGTAAAAATTCTTGCTTACTTGTAGCATGATTTAAGAAAGAACCTACTGTGTAAAAAAGTACTGACTGACTCAACATACTCAATATATCACAATGACACCAAGGTTCTTCATCTGACAAAAATGCACTATTTTTGAAAAGAATATGTCAAATATGGCTGATTTTATTAATGACTTTGCTGCATTTTCATAAGTTCACCTTGATTTAGGTCTGATTATGTCTAGGTTAAGTTTTTATTTTGACAGTTTCACCAGTAAATTGTGTAATTATTGAGTCAAAAAGTATATTAAAATATCACAATAACATAAACATCTTCATGTAACAGCCATATCACATATCACCAAATTGTTCAATATCATGCAGCCCTAGTGGTTAACTTCCTGCCTC
>JACM01053329.1:0-10131 GCA_000787095.1 Periophthalmodon schlosseri | reverse complement strand
TATGGTGACAATCTAGAAATTGTAAAGTTCAGTGTCTAAATAACCACACTACCTGTAGGGTTGTTCGCCTGTGTGCGTCCGTAGATGCCGGGTGAGGTTAGCTGATCGTGGGAAGATTTTCCCACAGTACCTGAAGTAAACCAGGAAGACAAAATACTGATTAAAACAATCTAGGTTCACATTATGCATTCGTTGGCACTGTAGTAATTATAATAATTGTAACAGGTAATTTGGTAGTAGTTAGTTCGAATATTTATTTCAAACCTGCACGTATAATTCACATAATAACACAACAGTACAGACACAAATACACATATGCATGGTTTGAAAAGGGGATAGCTGTATACATTTCCAATACCCTCATAGCCAAAGAAAAATATAAAATCTGTCAACTGGACAAAACGTTGCAGGAGTGATGACATTTCACTGCTTATCCAAGCCGCTTCTTCAGTTCTGGTCAGATACTGATGGACTGCTTATCCAAGCCGCTTCTTCAGTTCTGGTCAGATTACTGATGGACACTGCCTTATATCTATCTGAAGGGAGGAGCTAACTACACTGAAACTCAAAAAAACGATTGTTTATAGTTTCTGTTTGTAGGCTAGGTCTATTGTGTTACCCTAAGTGTGCACTGGACGTTTTGTCCAGTTGAGATTTTATATTTTTCTTTTGCTATGGATCAGACCTGGACGACTGAGGGATTACACAGATATTTCCAATACCTTCCCACTCATCACAGAATAACACTTCAACAATTCAATAGACTACTAGATTATACATGACAGACAGGCACAACAAGACATTCACACTCTCACCCAGACAAGACAATGGCCCAACACCGATCCTATCCCACCGATCTCTGATCGTACACCTCCCTCCCCTGATATTACTTTCTGTATTGAGAGCATCACTCTCTCTCCTCCAGGTACAGTGGAGCAAAAAATATTTAGTCAGCCACCAATTGTGCAAGTTCTCCCACTTAAAAAGATGAGAGAGGCCTGTAATTTTCATCATAGGTTCACTTCAACTATGAGAGACAAAATGAGAAAAAAAAAAATCCAGAAAATCACATTATCTGATTTTTAAAGAATTTATTTGCAAATTATGGTGGAAAATATGTATTTAGTCAATAACAAAAGTTCATCTCAATACTTTGTTATATACCCTTTGTTGGCAATTACAGAGGTCAAACGTTTTCTGTAAGTCTCCACAAGGTGTTCACACACTGTTGCTGGTAGTTTGGCCCATTCCTCCATGCAGATCTCCTCTAGAGCAATGATGTTTTGGGGCTGTTGCTGAGCAACACAGACTTTCAACTCCCTCCAAAGATTTTTTATGGTGTTGAGATCTGGAGACAGGATAGGCCACTTCAGGACCTTGAAATGCTTCTTACAAAGCCACTGTGAGATCTTGCCCCAGGAGCCCCAGATCGAGGGAGATTATCAGTGGTCTTGTATGTCTTCCATTTTCTAATAATTGCTCCCACAGTTGATTTCTTCACACCAAGCTGCTTACCTATTGCAGATTCAGTCTTCCCAGCCTGGTGCAGGTCTACAATTTTGTTTGTGGTGTCCTTTGACAGCTCTTTGGTCTTGGCCATAGTGAAGTTTGGAGTCTGACTGTTTGAGGTTGTGGACAGGTGTCTTTTATACTGGTAATGAGTTTAAACAGGTGCCATTAATACAGGAGGACAGAGGGGCCTCTTAAAGAAGAAGTTACAGGTCTGTGAGAGCCAGAAATCTTGCTTGTTTGTAGGTGACCAAATACTTATTTTACCGAGAAATTTACCAATTAATTCATTAAAAATCCTACAATGTGATTTCCTGGATTCTTTCCCCCCATTCTGTCTCTCATAGTTGAAGTGTACCAAGTGATGAAAATTACAGGCCTCTCTCATCTTTTTAAGTGTTAGAACTTGCACAATTGGTGGCTGACTAAATACTTTTTTACCCCACTGTATTTCCTCATTATTTCTCTTTTAAATACATGTTTTAAACTGAACCAGGTTCCTACAAACTTTTAATTCTTCCGTTAACCTGTTCTACAGACTAACTCCATGCAGTGAGATGCACATTGATTTTAAAGTAGTTGATATAAATCTGATGATTTTAAAAACAGCTGGGTTTGTTGGATGCATATAATGTACTTTGTGTGCAATCGTAATGGCTCTTTTTTGCAGTGAAATTAGGGGCAGTAAATGAGTCTTACAACAATTTCCCCACACTTCAATACAATAATTTAAATAAGACATAACAAACGAATGATACAGTAAAAGTAGGGCATTCTGGTTCAGTAAATTACCTCATCACTCCCACATATTTAGCGACGTTTGTCCGCAAGTAACTTATATGAGGTTTCCAGACTTTTTTTTTCCATCTATTATAACTCCCAAAAATACATTTTGTTCAACTCTTTCAATACATGTGCTAGCAAGGATTATTTGGATTATGAGTTTTTTGATTTCCAAATAACATGAGTTTTAACTTATTTTTATCAAATCAATTTTTTTACGTATTCATTTCCATAGTTAATTGAGCCAAAAGCTGCTTCAAATCATCCCCTGAACATATAATATTAGTATCATCAAAAAGTACACATTTCATTATCTTAGATATTTTACATATTTCATTAATGTACATTATGAATAACGTAGGACCCAATCTGGAACCATTATCAAACAATATGGTACCTCACAAGCTATGTCTCTAAACCCTGATTTGTGTTGCTCAATCTGTACAATTTGTTGTCTTTCTCCCAAATAGCTCTGTAACCATTTTTTTTTTAATTAATCCTCTAATGCCATGGTTTTCCAATTTATTTATTAAAGTATGATGATCAGTGGTGTCAAAGGCCAATAAAAATCCCAATTACATTTTTTTTTTTTTTTCAATGCTATTTGAAATTTCCTCTATAAAATCAGTTAAGGCAAGTGATGTGGCTCTATTTTGTCTAAATCCGTATTGACTATCAGACAGCAATGAAATCTTGTGTTAAATAATTTTTAAGTATTTTGGAAAACTGTGGCAGGAGGGAGAGCAGCCAGTAATTAGTGAAACAGTATTTATCAATCAACCAACAATTTTATTTATCCCAAAGGGCAATTCAGTTTGCAGATCTCTGGTCGTGCACAAGTCATAAATAAAATCATGTGCATACACAACACACACCGCACATTCAAACCTCAGTGCATCAGGGGACACATTAGCAAATTTCCTCTCCATTAAAAGTTTTATAGAAGAAGGAATAAAAGATTTAGCGTAGCGGTTGGTCTTTTGTTTTGGGGTGACATATCGCCTCCCAGAGGGCATTTGCACAAACTGACAATTTGCTCAGTGTTCTTATCAAACCTTAGGGAGGAACCAAACACAGTCCCCAAGTACTTATAAGAGTGCAACATTTCCACTGATTCCCCATGGATAAAGCTAGTGTTTGGACTGTGAGCTTTCTTCCAAAAGTCCACAACAATTTCTTTGATCTTAGCCACATTTAAGCCTAAATTATTATTGTCACACCATTCCATGAAAGCAGGTAGAGCTTGGCCGTGGTCTGAGTTTGCTCCCCGCAGAAGCGACGGTAGGGCAGTATCATCTGAGAATTTAATAATGTAACTGCCCTCATTCACAAACCTACAACTGTCTGTATACAAGATATAAAGCATCAGAGACAATACAGAACCATGATTGAATCCAATGTTTGAAACAATGGGGTTGGACATTTGACCATTCGCCAGGACTCTCTGTATGCAGACAGTTAAAAAGATTTAAAGTAACAGTAAAAGCTGATCAGGTAGACCAAAAATAGAGGGTAGTTTCTCTTTTAAAATATCCGGCTGCATTTTATTAAAAGCTGAGAGAAGTCTGCAAAAAGAATCCTTGCCTGTGAGTTGAGCTCTTCAAGGTGTTTATAAATAGTGTCCAAAAAATATTTTTTTACATCATCTACGTATCCCTGCTTGCTAAGACATGTCCAGAAAAGATAAATGTAGATATATGTAAACGGTTTGGTTATTTCTTCTGCCACTTTACAAACAGTTCTATGTCTGTGTCATTGACGTCCTGTGATGTTTTATTGTTACATTTTTTTTTATAATATCCAAAACTTCCTCCTCATCAGTAGGGCTGAGAAACACTGAACCAGGATTAACTTCTCTTAAGTTTCTGAGAGGCTCACTGTCTATTGGGATTTTTTTAGCCAGTTCCGGTCCAACATTAATGAAAAAAATCATTAAAGCCATCCACAATTTTCTCATTGTCCCTTATAGTTATATGATTCTCAACAAAATATTTGGGATAACATGGACCATTAGAACCACAACCAATGACAGTATTCAGTACATTCCAAATTCCTTTTATGTCATTCCTTTTACTGTTTAACAGCTTAGTGTAATACTATTTCCTACTTTCTCTCTTAATACTATTTCATTTATTTTTGTATGTTTTATACCTTAATTCAGCCTCTTTAGTTCTATACTTAAGAAAATGCTTATATATATATATTTTCTTTTTGTATGCATTTAATAACATAAAGACATACTTTCTACAATACGAAAATAATAGTAATAGTAGCAGTAGTAGTATAATAGTAGTAGTAGTAGTAGTAGTAGTAGTAGTAGTAGTGTAGTATTATCATTAGTATTAATATTAGTATGAGTGTTTGTGTAGTAATAGTAGAGGTAATGTATTAGTAGTAGTAGTGTAGTATTTGTAGTAGTGGTAGTATTTGTAGTATTAGTAGTTGTAGTAGTAGTAGTATTGCTGTTGTCATAGCAGTAATAGTAGTAGAAGTAGTTGCAGTAGTAGTAGTAGTGTAGCAGTAGTAATAGTAGTTGTTGTAGTCTTATTACCTGCAGGCGTAGCGCTCCTTGCCCTTGCGCAGGATGGCGTCAGACAGAGAGGAAGGGGGCGAGCGGAAGTTGAACAGAGGATGTGAGGAATGCTGCAGGGAGCTGGGGGGACCGTCCAACTTCAGCGCTCCAAAACTCTCCAGCTTCTCTGTCATGTTCTCCATAGCAGACATCTACACAGGACACACAAGAGGGACATAATGGTGTGAGATAACTGGGAACTGAGGCATAGATAGAATAAAAAGTAAGAAAATGTTATACTGATTATTATAGTTACATCAAGCAGTACAGTAAGCTAAGTCATATAAGCAGGGTACATTCATAAATCAACCAACCACATTATTGCTAGCATTTATGAACTATATTGCAGAATGTATGAAAAAATACAACGTTTTATGCTTTGATTGATAAACAATATTTGTTGTTAACAAATTATTTTAAAATCCATAGGACCACTCATTTATGTTACATACATATACATACAGCCACACATTTGATGCAATGGGGACAAACTGGAAATGTTACATTAAACATAGGGTAGCTTAGAAAACATGGTGCCAAATATTGGCCAAATGTTCAGTATCGGACTGATACCGATATCTATGAAAACCCTCCATTGTCACTTATACCAGTAGTGGTCCAGATATATTGCCCATGCCTAGGTGTTGTTAGAGGTTGGCTCTACAAGCTTGCCGTATTAATCGTATGGTTTAAAGTCCTTTCAACAATCACTTCTTTGGTATTGAACAATGGAAGCTACTGAAAAAAGAAAAATGTATTTCTACTAACAGAGAAGACTTGAGAAGCTGCCAGTTTTTGTTTCATATGGATAGGCCCAGTAATTACAGAGATATTAACCATAAACCAGGTCAACAATTCTACAGTCTGACAGTTAAACAGTTCTATCATCAAATTCTGACCTGACCTCTAGCTGCATTTTAGCCTATAGGGATTCTAAAATGTTTAATGTTACGTGAACGCAACTTATATCTATAAATATCCCTTATCTTGTCTCACTTTGTTCTCTGTACCTCCTCAGACCTGCACCCAGAGCATACTAAGAATCCAAGAGCACATTTAAAGCCATCGTGGAGGACAATAGCGAGAGACTGTATGGCGCGGAGCTTTTCGACGAGCTTGGGAACAGAGGAGGGCTGATATGGAGTTTATTTTTGAAAAACAGTCTACATCCTTCCTCTATTACAGAAGAATATGGGACAGGACAGACAGGGCCGGAGTGGGAATGTCGTCATATTACTGAATTAGCGCTAGCATTGTTTGGATGGCTGGGAGAATCACAACTGGAAGCCAGGGAATTCTTTCATCACTATGTAGCTTATTATTTATTTGTTGGTAGAGATGGGTAGTAATGAGATAAATTTACTTACATGTATTTTTGTTATTAGTAGGGCGACAATTGTAGTAATAGAATAGCTGTATATACACTTTCAAATAGTAGCAATAGAGTAGCATTTTCACTATGTACTTTGTGGTAATTTTGTGATTAGTACTAACACATTTACTGCTGGTACCCTAGTATGTACTATTACTCAGTTACATATTCTTAATGATATAATTTTGACATAACAGTAGTAGTAATAGAAGTAGTAGTCATACATTCACTTTCAAATAGCAGTAGTACTAGCAGTTTTAAAAAAGTATCTGGTGTTAACACATTCATTGTTACTACCACATGTACTACTACTCCGTTACATGTACTGAGTAACGTTACATGCACTCAGTAGGATTATTTTTAGGATTATTCTAGTAGCTAGAAGCATTGATAGTAACAGTTACTTCTTAGTAATACTTGTAGTAGTAGCATTTTGATTGTGTTTTTTGTCATTTCCACCAAGATAAGTAATTATAATAGCAACATAAGTTTAGCATTCAAGTTTAGCAAGTTTCATCTTTCAAAAAAAAAAAAAAAAAGTTGACATAATCTTTGAAAATTTGAAACATCTCAAAAACACAAAACACTAAAACAAGTGGGTAATTATGGATAAACCAACTAAGTCTAGACTTTATAAAATTCTATGCATTTTAAAACCTTTTGTGATCATTTATCAACCCATTTTTTTCAACGTTTAGCTAATGCAGAGTCACGGTTGAAAGAGGACATAGATTTCCAGGTCAGATTAAACCGCTTCCCCCCCAGAGCCCCCCATTCTCTGGGACACAAACACAGGATGTCCTTGATAGACACACTACTATTATCCACGCAGCCAGCTCACCCACAACAGTAAAAGCACATACTTGCTACAAGGAGTATTAAAAACAAAGATATAACTATTATATAAATGCCAATTTAAACATGTATTGTATTACCTTTTTATTAGTAGTCAGTTCCCCTAACCTTTTGTCTGGTTTGTTTTTGATCATATCCTGCATATATGAATTCAAAAGTGTTAAAAAAAAAAAAAAGGTAAGCATGCTAGAATGCTAGTTGTTGTTAGCTTTACCGTGACGGCAAAACTAAGACAGTCAAATTTGATACATTTGAACATAATACAGTTTTATTTTATATTTGATAGTGCTTTTTTGACACACAAGCATTGATCATTCACTCAGCAGTAACAGTCTGACTGAAGTGATACAGTCAGTCAGTGCCCCCGATTAGCTGTCTAAATTAAATACACTTCTAAAATAATAATCCTTCAAAATAAAGCAGATCCTGAGTGACTGTGTTCTTTTACCTGTGTGTGAAACAGTGGAGGTGACGGTCGCAGGAACTTCTCCTTGAGAGCTCCCACTGGGTCCAGCAGCTTCCTCTTCTCCACCCTGCTGGACCAACAGCAAGGCAGAGGGTTACGTACCACAACCACATCACTTTAACTAACTTACGTTTTAATTTCTTAAGTCAAGTCTAAATTAAACAGTTTTGTACGCACTTTCAATTAAAACACTGAATATGCGGTATAGCTCCAACCACTGAGCCACATGGCAGCATCCAGAAACATATATTTGAATTTTTCCAACACTGAAAAAATGAAATGTTGACCATAAAATACTTTACTTATTTATTTTTGTTAATTCAAAGCAAACGGTTATTATTTAACATAAAATTTTGAAGGGAACAAAAAAATTGAAGGGAATTTTTTTTTTTTTTCAGAGTCAAAATTTTAAGTTAATTTTGTACTTCTATTTAAAACATGTTAATGTTTTAGTTTACTTATTTTTTTGGAAAGTGTAAAAAAAACTTGAAAACATTTTATGTTTTGTTCAAGAAAATGTATTTTAGCTACACACTAATATTAATATAATAGTTTACATTGGGGCAATCATTAGGCTAAAGATTAGCTAAAGAATATGTTGTTAATGCTACTGTGGTCTAATCGGGCTGAAATACCTGTATATGGGGTCCATGAAGAAGGCTGAGGGCTTGGCGTAGTGCAAGGGTGGAGGTTGGGGAGGTTGCGAGGAGGGCTGCTGGTGCTGGCTCATGGACTGGTGCAACGTCTGGGGATGAAGATGTGGGAATGCGGCAATGTTGTCCTCTTTCACCGACAAACTTTTCCCAACTCCGTAGATGTGGTTTTTCCGATTTGGCGGTTCCACTGCCACTCCGTTATGCCCTGTCCGACTGCGAATGCCAATGCTAAGATCCAATGGCTGTTCATCCCCAGTAGAGGGAGCTTGAGGTCCGCTACTGCTGCCAGTGCTACTGTTGTTGTGGGGTGGGTTTATTGGTGTAGGAGGGGACAGCTTAGGTTCCTTGGGTTTTGTCGTGAGATCGAATGGCGACTCGGCTGACATTGCGAGATGTCCGCCAATTTTGTGTAAGTGCTCCCGTGGTGATTTGGGCTCAGACTTGAAGAACATGCTAGGATTGAGTCCACCACGCTCTGCAGCAAATGGGTACAGTGAGTTGTGAAAGTTGGGCAAGAATTGGAACGGGAACATCGAATGGTAAGGTAAGGGTCCCATCTTCTTTTCCTGATGCAAACCAATCAAACCTGGGCCAAAGTATTTCTCGGCGATTGATGCAATGGCTTTGATGGAGTCTGTTGCAGCGGCATTGGCATTCGTGGATGTGGGCGGGAGGGCTTGTTCGTCTGGAGGGGTGAAGAAGGATGGCTGAGAGGAGGCATTCAGAAAGGGACGTTCAATGGAGAGGTTCCCGGAACTGGACACCACAGATGCCAATGCACTGTTCGTGTCTTCCGGCTGGCTGCCCTCCTGGCTCATTGCTGCCCCCAATGACTTTCTCCTCTTACTGCGTTCCCGTTCACTGTCCCCCTCACTCTCTAGGTCTGACCCCTCCCCTGACGCTGTGCCTGTGGTTGTGTCCAGGTCCGTCCCGCTGGTGGTGTTGACATCTTCCAGGTCGCTGCCATCGGACATATCCGCCATCTTGGATTTGGGCTTCACATCTCTGCTTGTGGATAAATCTAGCTTGTGGTCCTTCTCTTTATCGTCAGATTGACTGTGCCCGTTGCCTGCATTGCTGTTTGTTGACGTGACCAGGGACAGAGGGGGGCCATCAAGGGGGCTGCGGGGTAGTTTTACCTCCTGACCGTTGCTGCCTAAGGGACTTTTAAGTAAGGGACTAGTGGGCATTAATGGAGGACGGGGGTACAGTGATGGGGGGAAGATTCCGGGGAAACCATGAGGGAGCGAAGGGAATCCGTGGGGTCCCGGGGAGAAGGGCAATCCGGCGTGAGGATGAGGTCTAGAGGGAAAGTAATCAGTGAAGCCTAGACTGGACTGGTTGAGGCCTGGGAGGTGGGGGTGGGTTTTGGCCTTGGCCATGATGGGGCTGGAGCTCATGGGAATGCCAGGGTTGAACATGGCCCCTGGGGAACCGTAATGGTTTTTGCCCTCACAGAAGCGCCGGTGCTTGTTGAGGGACGAGGTAGTGCTGAACAACTGGCCGCAATCCTTGCACTTGATCTGAGTGCGGCAGTCAGCGTGCATTCTCTTGTGACGACAGAGGTTTGAGAACTGGGTGTAGGACTTGTGGCACACCTCGCCTGCAGGAGGGAAGAGACACAGCCCATCAGGGCCTGGTTAAACCCATTTAACACTGTCACTAACTCGAAAATACAAATCAATGATAACACTATAGTTAGTCTCATATCACACGTATACACTTTTTAATGAGAGATACTACAGGTAATCCCAGGGATGTTTGCAATATTGTCTTGCATAATGCAAGTGCATAATGGTGGCTTTCAGATTCTAGAATATGATGATGTCATGACTCTCAGAATGGAGGGAAGGGAGGGACTCGTTAATTTGTTGTATTACAGCAAAAATCTGCATTATATTATGTCATAAAATTATTA
>KN476962.1:0-10600 GCA_000787095.1 Periophthalmodon schlosseri | reverse complement strand
CTGCTGCGTTCACAGCCCCTCAGACACATCGCCGCTGGCCTTCACCAGCCAAAACCATAATAACCTCTCCACAGTTAGCAGCAGGGGTCGCTCTCATAATTATTACTTCTACCCAGCTGAACATCTATATGACATTCAATTTCATTTTGTATAAAGTTTGGTTATTCCATCTGAAATGCACCTAAAGAACATATACAAACCAAATCTCCAGGCATGTTACTGCTCTTAATACTTTTATGAAAAAAATTTGATATAGATGGCCTTATCTTATATGTATGACAACAAAGGACAAAAGTGGCACTGTGGTCATTGAGCAATAAACTTTATCCATGGACTTGTCCAGTTACAGGGTGTGGTTGGACATGAGAGGACTGTTCAGTGAGGCGCCAGCTCTGAACTAAACATTTTACTTCACTCATTAATATGATTTACAGCCTAATTAAAAATGACACATATTGGAAATCGCTTTAAAGTTTAGGCCCATGTTTGAACACTGCAGAAGTAAAAACATATGGGCTAATTACAGAGGACAGTTTGATGAGCAGCTCCTCCAGCCTTGCTCAGTCCCTCCTCTCCTCTGGCTTTACTTACCTAGATGGTAAATAGTACAAGTATTTAAAGATTTCACCTTGACACAACTTATTACCAGTTTCAATGTGCAATTAAACACAACACAAGCTTTCGTTCTCCCTTCATTAGCACATCACAAGGTAATTTAAGCACTCCATTCTCGTCAATAAGGGACTGGAGCCGGCTGCCTATTAAAACGCATCAATCTGAGACCAAACACAGATCTGTTTGGTTCATTTGGCTCTTTAGTTCCAGCTCTGAGCTTCACAGAAGAACTGATCCATTATAAACCGTGTTTATGTTTTAAAGACCAAACACAACTACCATCAGAGATGTTTCATGATCTCCTGTGTCCAGGACTACTCATGTGGTGAGCTAGTGCCAGCGCTCACAGCTAACCAGCTCTTATGGCTGTAACAGTTCATGTACTGGAATTGGAAAGGGCATCTGGTATAAAATTTGACATATTGGGCTTAATTAATTCTCAGTGGCATCAAACAGAAAAAGGACAGAGTAGAGCCCCTGCTCCTCCACAGAGCCCATAGTTAAGGATGCACACATAGCTCTGCTGGCCTGGAGCACAGCAGGATTTTCATTTCTGGAGTGAAAGTCTTTCTCAAAAAAGGCCTTTTGTTTAAATCAGGTTTCTGAACAGTCAGCTAATAGTCCTGTTGTTCCTGCAGAGGTTAAAGATATGTTTTTATCGATTTGTTTGAAAATATCATGAGTTTTTGGTTTAACACTTGTGCCTCTTGTGTCACGTGTGTTTAAACTGAGGGTTTATGGGAACAGCAGATCGTTCCATTGTGTTTATTTACGTTGTAGACAGCGTTCCAACAGCTGAACTCCATGATGATGGCACACTGCAGTGTGAGAGGTAACACTGATCCTGTCTGGGCTCTGGGTGCCCAGAGGTCTGGGCTCTGGGTGCTCAGAGGTCTGGGTACTCAGAGGTCTGGGTGCTCAGAGGTCTGGGCTCTGGGTGCTCAGAGGTCTGGGTACTCAGAGGTCTGGGTGCTCAGAGGTCTGGGCTCTGGGTGCTCAGAGGTCTGGGTGCTCAGAGGTGACACCCTGACCCCAGCGGAGTCACGCGGTTTGGATTTCACCCCACAGCGGAGCTGTACGGCCACAGGGTCAAACAGGGAGTCGCGCTTCCCTGAGCATTCCCCATGCACTCTCTCAATCCTGAAACAAGAAACACGAAACCCGAGGCGCTCACCGTTTCAGCACGGTGTCTAAATGTCCCCTTTAATGCAATTACAATGATTACGAGATAGTAGCTCTGTTTGACCCGTTTACACTTCTGTTGTGCACAAGTATTTAGCCAACTTTAAAACAGACTTACTATACTATTTGAACCATTACCCAAAATAAGATGTTATACTGACTCTCTGGTGTCTGTTAGAACTCAACAGCTTTCACAGAACACTACACACTGCAGTTTATGTCCTTGTGTAACTATCTGCAGTGGACTAAGTCTGTATGGATTATATTTGGAATAACTTGTACTTGGAGTTAAAGGTAACAGAATCGGACTGTACTTATTCTGGCTGTTCTTAAAAAATGTTTTACAAAATGAGGTGTAAATTTCAGCTTGAACAGAGGTCAGACAGGTCCATTGATTTACATGTTCAACAAGAAAAAGAATCATTTGGCTTCAGTGTGGTTCAAATGAAAAGGCCCACGCTGATAAATGCCATTAGGGGTAAGTGCGGGGGGCAAGAAAATCAATAGGGCAGTTTGTCACACCTGGACAGGAGCCTGTGTGGCCCAGAGCCTGGTCAGCCTGGTCAGCAAACATCAAAAATCAAACAACGCCAACGCAACCTGTAGGAGACCCCTCAGGACTCCCTCCCCCCACATGTATATAACATGTATATAACAGACGTATAATATATGTATATAACATGTACATAACATGTATATAACAGATGTATATCACATATATGTAATAGACATATATAAGATGTATATAACAGATGTATATAACAGACGTATAATACATGTATATAACAGACATATATAAGACGTATATCACAGCTATATATATATAACACGTATATAAGATGTATATAACAGACGTATAATACATGCATATAATAGATGTATATCACAGATATATATATAACATGTATATAACACATATAAGATGTATATAACAGATGTATAATACATGTACATAACATGTATATAACAGACGTATATCACATATATATAACACGTATATAACATGTATATAACAGACGTATAATACATGTATATAACAGACATATATGACGTATACCACAGCTATATATATATATAACATGTATATAACAGACATATATGACGTATACCACAGCTATATATATATATATAACATGTATATGACACGTATATAAGATGTATATAACAGACGTATAATACATGTATATAACAGACATATATAACATGTATATAACAGATGTATAAGATGTATATAACAGACGTATAATACATGTATATAACAGACATATATAACATGTATATAACAGATGTATGTAAGATGTATATAACAGACGTATAATACATGTATATAACAGACATATATAACAGATGTATATCACAGATATATATATAAAGATTATCATGGGTGAAAAAGACGACGAGATACATGAAGGACTCTGTGATGTGAAGCTTGAGCCAAACATCTCCTGGTCTTAACACAAACAAGGACGAGGTGGTCACTACATAATGGCACTTTTGTACTTGTTCTATATATTCGTGTAAATGAATTCTATGGTCTTTATTCATGTGTGTGAGGGCAGCCTTTTCCATGTTATGAATAAAATACAAATTAATCACTTTATATATACTGGTCATTTCATTTTTTGAAATGTAACAGTGATCATTTTCATCTATTTGGTCAGAGCCCAGAATGAGTCATGGTGTGGACTGGACGTTTTATTATGTAATAATGTTTGATCACACGATCATGAATAATGTTTAAAACAGCCCGTGTGCCAAAGGCCTTTGAGTGTGTGATATTAGGAGAGGTCAAGTGGTCTAGGCCTGAATGTAATCCTATGTAGCCTATACACAGCTCTTTGTCAGACTGAAACTGGAGCCTGGTGTCAGAGGCCAGTGAAAACAGGAGGAATTCTCATGTTTCTCATCAAATTTTAATAAACGATAGTTACCTTTCAAACAGGGCCAGTGTTGTATGCCAGTGTAATAACATGCATAACTGACTTGAGCTGCAGCCGCTTTAAACTTTAAATTATTGATCACAAAAAGCAGCAGAGCAGAGGATTTTAATACTGAGCGCCATCTTGTTCTTTGTAGGCGAAATACACAGTGACGGGCCCGGCTGATGTCTGCACCGTCTCGGACGCGCCGATCACCATCCAGCAGCCGATACCATACGCCAAACAGGGAAGACCTGCCACCAAACACAAGTCAAATCATCCAATGAGAAAACAGCAAAACTGGGGCACAACCGTGTATAGTGTATGGTCACGACCACACAACATGAACTGTGATAAATTGCGTGATAAATGTGTGATAAATTCTCATTTTGTATCAGTATATTTATTATACTGATATCAATATACTATTTGATAGTGATGCACCGATCTGATACTGGTATCAGACATCGACTATACTATACTACTACTAAATATCGGTTCAGCCGATATCTTGGGTTTACATTTACAGGTCATAGTCGGCTGAGAAAGTCTCAGAATGTTTGAACTTTTATTACAGAGTTGTTCTGTTTTACCTGAGAGATACATACATTACATACCATGTTTTGTCTTATTTTCTTTTTGTATTGGTTTATAATGGTATGGTATCGGTATCTTTAATGTTTGTATTGGCTGATATCGGTATCTGAAAGAGCTGAATCAGTGCATCTCTACTATGTGATTTTAAATTATCTGTAGTAGACAGTACAGTGAATGAAATATGAATATGAAATGTATATTTATTGTAAGTCAAACTGAATAAACAGAAATAAGCAGCGGATAAGTGCCTTTGATTCTTATAACGCAATAGATTTTCACTCAATAATACTTCTGTCACTATCTAAAAAGCTAGTCACTGGGGATTTTAACTCTATTGATTACATATAAACAATTATATTCTATCATTTGTATATTCATTGCATGATGACCTCTTTAGTGACTGTACTGACCCAGGTTGATGACCTCTTTAGTGACTGTACTGACCCAGGTTGATGACCTCTTTAGTGACTGTACTGACCCAGGTTGATGACTTTGAGAGCAGAGAAGAAGCGGTCCTCATAGGTCAGATCGTGGGGAGCTGCTTTGGTACAGTGATACTTGATAAAAGGGAAGCAGCCGGTGCGGAGGATGTGGTAGTTACAGCCCTGGACGGTCCAGTTGAAGTTGGACAGGCCGAACTGGTCATTGTGGACGGAGCTGTAGCGGACACAGAACGAGGTCCAGGGAGGAAGTCTGCGCTGCTGCAGGTGACAACTCAGAACCTCCGAGGCGAGAGGACGGGGCGCAGTGCGGCGCAGAGAGCTCGGGAAGAGGAGCACTTTGAGCACAAAGCCATGGAGGGTTCTTAGGATTTCCTTCATAATAAATTAGTTCGGGGATACCCATCTGGACAGGTCATTTGTACTGTATGCACTCAGAGCAACAGTGAACATTGGGAGTTAACGTTAGCATTAGCTTGGCACAGCTATAAACGGCGCATGTAACATAGAAAAACAGGCGAATGAACGCGCACGGCTACATGAGACCAGCGAATGCGTCCATTAGACTGTTACATTTTTATCAACAACTATTATTATCGAACAGGTCAAATCGCAGCTGGCGTGTTTGGACCTGTGCGTCGAAGCCTTCCTCTCGGACAGAAACAAGGCGCTCCTCAAACGTTCCGCTTGAATGTGGCTGAAAAACAAAAACTAGAAAACTCAAAAATACAGAATATCACTTTGTAACAGAAAATACTCTTTTGTGTCTCAGTTACGAGGGACAGATTTCTTCATAATCGGTTTGCATTATTCTAAAGATATATTACATTATTCAAGCTGGGGTGAACACCTGAGCCATGGCATTTATGTAGTAAGACATAAAAAAGTACAGTGTAAGTAATACAAGTAGAAGCCTCGCTGCCATAGTTACCACCTGTGGATGCAGTGGACTGAGGTGTGAGGCAGTTTAAATGATGCTAAAAACAATAGCTGTGGCCACATTTGTTAGCTGGGAACGAGTCTGGACTTTAAAACACAGAGGAGCATTCCTGGAATACCACCTGATGATGTCACGCAGTAGGACTGAGCACTCAAAGGCTTATTTGAACAGGATAACACAAAACAGTTAACCCAGCCCTGTGTTCATGGGCTTCAGTGTTCTGTTTATTGGTGCTTTTTTAAGGACTTTTGCCCATTCAAGAAATATAATATTTAGCTTTGAATTGCTAATAGGAAACAACCAAGCATAAAGAGTGTTAATCAGTGAAGCATGATTCTTTCAATACAGAGCGACATTAGTTTGATATGATATGATGATCAAATTAATCAAATATAAAATATGCTAATTTAAATAAATTAACAAACAGTTTAAAATGATCATTATTAAAATTATATATTTTCGTTTGCAGTTCGCTCCACTGACACAAACCCTCAGTGTTTCTTGTTCGCATGTGTCAGCAGCCCTGAGGTGGGCTCCTGACTGCCCTGCACATAAAGGCCCGTCTCACTGCCCATCACCTGAAGGCCTCTCTCACTCACTCACTACATTAAGTGTTGTATGCTGTGGATGGAGCAGGTGCAGTGACTGATCGAGGAAATACAGGCCAAGGTGCTGATTTAAGTTTCTCTCCTACAAGGCCACGGGCACCAAAAGAAGAATTATACAAACACGAAATAGTCAGATTATGTTTTCATTGAAATGTTCCAGTCTTTGCTGTTAAAGGGTTACTTCTGATTTCTTTTATAGTTCTGTTTGAACCTCCGTGCGTGCATTCAAAATGGAGGACAGCCTCCATGCTTGCATTCAAAATGGAGGGCTATTTGTTCTTCTGCAGAAAATCTTCCATAAACTTCATCAGCTCCTGCAGAAACATTTAGCACTTTGCAGTGATTATTCACTCTGGAGACGACAGGTTCCCCTCCTGTTACTAACTTACTGTAGCTGCCAATACGTGGACTGGAGTTCTGCCTCTGTGACACAGACGGAGAGGATCATTAAGACATTAACACGTACCTTGAAATTGGTTTCTCCTTGTGTTCTGGAGGATGAGATCTCCTGATGGATGACTGACAGGTTGTGAGCAAAGGTCAGGAGTGCTCCCTGGGGACTGTCAGACACCGCTCTGCTCAAACAGCCAAAACAAACGTGTTTACTAATGAGGTTCAATATAAGTTTGGAGCCGAGTCTCGCGGGGCTGAGAGCGATTCCGGGGCTGTGGGAGGAGGATCTGTGTGCTGAATATAGTGAATAACCAGCAGCTTAAATGGCACCAGAATTAAGAGAAACATTCACCATGTTAATCCTGAAACGCCCTTTGCAGTGATGCTCTAAAGCCCCCTCTCACAACAACAGAACATACACATATTAGACTTTTTATTTCTGGGGTTTCTGAATCATAGTCATAAAGATGAAGCTTGAAATGGAGTAGCTGGAGATGAGAGAGAAGCCTGAACTCTATGGAAGTGGTTTTTTTATGTTTGGGCTTTTTTAACATATGTAGTTTCATTTAGAGCATTTAAGTCCCATATTACATAAAACTGACTCTTGTGAGCTTTAAACCATGTTCTAACGCTGTTCCCTCCTCAGAAACATATCTGGAGTTGTGTTTTGTTTCATTCACACATGTTTGAGTAACACTTTATTATTAGTCTGTCTACATCTCCAAAGCTCAAAATGCTCTGTTCCACCTTGTGATGTCATGAAGTGGTAGTTTTCAAGTTAACAGCTCCTTTTACCTTTAGTTCAGTAGAGTTTGACAATTCCAGGGCTGAAATGATCCAAATGATTCTAGTATGGAGTTTAAAAACACAGTGGTGCACTTCCTGTATTACCACATGACATCACAAGGTGGAACAGAGTGTTTTCAGTTTGAGAGAAGAACTCAGCCTAAATATGCAGGGTTTGTGTGTTAAACATGTGTGAATGAAACAAAACACAACTCCAGGTCTGTTTGTGACAAGGAAACAACATTAGAACAGATATGGGCCCTTTAAACACATACTCATTATATAATATCATATTCTGGTTGTGTCAGTGAGAACTTACATCATTCCAATCTGGCGTCGCTCTGAGCTGTCATAAAGAGCAAACAGAGTGCCCTGTTTCTTCTGGAAATAACAAAAACAGTGTTTTACTGTATGAGAATAGTACGAGCACTCCCCCCTCTCTAAAACACCTGTGGGTTGAATCCAATGCCGCGGGCTTTACACATCTGAAAGAACACACTGCGGTACAGCATGGGCAGGCTGGCGTGGAACAGTCTGCTGCTCAGGACGGCGTGACGCTTCTCCATCGAAAACTAAAAATGGACCAAACACAAAAATATTTATTTCTGCACATTAAGGAAATGCCACAATCACTGAGACAGACAGCTGTTCATAACAGATCATAAAAGATCAGGACACATTTAAATAAGTATTCATACAATCTAACCTACAGACACAAGCAAATCTAACCTACAGACACAAGCAAATCTAACCTACAGACACAAGCAAATCTAACCTACAGACACAAGCAAATCTAACCTACAGACACAAGCAAATCTAACCTACAGACACAAGCAAATCTAACCTACAGACACAAGCAAATCTAACCTACAGACACAAGCAAATCTAACCTACAGACACAAGCAAATCTAACCTACAGACACAAGCAAATATAACCTACAGACACAAGTAAATACAACATAACCTATAGACACAAGTAAATACAACATAACCTATAGACACAAGTAAATACAACATAACCTATAGACACAAGTAAATATAACCTACAGACACAAGCAAATACAACATAACCTACAGACACAAGTAAATACAACCTACAGATACAAGTAAATACAACATAACCTATAGACACAAGTAAATACAACATAACCTATAGACACAAGTAATTACCACCTACAGACACAAGCAAATACAACCTACAGACACAAGTAAATACAATCTAACCTACAGACACTGAACAACCTCACCTACAGACAACAGTATGGACACACCCTCATTCAGTGTGTTTTTTCCATAGACTGTATATATAAATGGACATAGCTAACCCGCTAGCCACAGAGTTCAGAAGTGATCATGGGTGCGCTTCCGGCTCCATTGACTCTGGCTCCAATTCACTTTCTGTTGAAAAACTGTGACCTCTCTCTGTAACTGCTGCTGTCAGACTCGTCATTTTGGTCTTAAATGTTCGTATTAACCCTCTACATGATCCTGGGGTTTTTATTTCACTATTGTGTCTGTAAATTAAGATATGAACATTAACAACAGACAAATCAGGCGCCTTCTTTCCCCGAGGTCACTCCCGCTAGCGTTAGCAACAGGTTTGATTGACAGTGTTGCCAAACGCCCGCTCCCTGCTAAACCAGTGGTGCGGGCGGGAAGGGGCGTTACCTTCAACAGCTTTGCTCTGGATTGGCTCTTTGGTTGCTATGATACTCGTGGTTGGAATTCCAAATATGGAACTGGGCTCCAAATTCACTGCTATAACTGCTCTAGCCTCGATGAGCTTCATTTGACTGGAGCTGAACGCTGTGGGTGACGTCACACTCACTTAGTCCACTTCTTTATACAGTCTGGTTTTTTTGTTTTTTTTTTTTTTTTTACTTTCTACATTTTATATACAAACTGCCTTATATCTACCTGACGGGAGGGGCTAACTACACTGAAACTGTAAACACCTATTGTCTCCAGTTTGAGGTGAGGATGGAGTCATAGATTTGTGAGAGATTGTGTCTCAGGCCTCCATTCCTGTTTAAGGAAGGATTGTCTTTCCTAACAAAAATTGCTTCTTTAACTCCCCTCTCAAACCATTTCTTCTCTCTGGCTAAGATCTGTACCTTACTATCTTCAAAGGAGTGGTTAGTGGCTTTCAGATGGAGATGTACGGCTGACTGGGGTCCAGAGGAGCTCTCGCGACGGTGTTGGTACAGTCTCTTATGGAGTGGCTGTTTTGTTTTTATTGTGTAGAGTTTTTTCACTTTTTTCTTACATCATATATACCTGATCCATATATCTTACTTTATATATTTGACGTATTCTGTATGTATATAAAATGTAGTAGTAAAAATAAAGAATGAAAACATTGAATGAGAGGATGTGTCCAGACTTCTGAGAGGTCCTGTATTTGTGACACTATTCCCTGAGCGTTTCCGTGGTCACAGCGGCGCACGGAGGCTCGTGTTGGAGCAGTCACTCTATGAAGGCTCATGTCTGAATGTTTGAGCCGTCACTCTGTGCGTCCAGCCGGCCTTAATCGTGTTTGTAATCTGCTGACCTCTAATGACGGCCACTGAAGCCATTACAGCTGCAGCTAAATGAACGTTTGATAAAATACTACAGTCTCCAGATCAACAGGCGGAAACTGCAGCTCTGTGCAAATATAAAGAGGCTTTTGTTTAAGGCCTGACAGCGGTTGATGAGGGTCAAGCAGATACACAAACACACACGTACACACACACAGACACACACATATATATATATGTACACAAACACACACACACACATGTACATATACACACACACAAACACACACACGTACATATACAGACACACACACACACACATACACACACACATACACACATACATATACACACAAACACACACACAAATACACACACATATACACAAACCCACACACACACATACACACACATGCATAATAAAAACCATATGAATTATTAATGTGTTGATTATTTAGACTCATCTATCAAAATGAAAACAGATGCTCCTCCTAAAGACCAACTGAGCCACTGCATAATTACATATATTTAGTGCTGTTTAAGCTAAAGGTTTATATCCACTTTACTGATGCTAAAAGGACTACAGTGCTCACTAGGACTG
>JACM01000005.1:0-29971 GCA_000787095.1 Periophthalmodon schlosseri | reverse complement strand
CACATAAAAAGCAAACAAAAACCCTACTTATGTATGACTTTATATTCCTGTCAGATAAACATAATCAAATCATTTCACACATCGACTCAAAATTATTCACGAAACGATGCATCATCATATTATATTTTTCCCAATTGTAAGTGAACAGGCTTCTTTACAACTTCATTTTTGTTGCAGATTTCCTCAAAACTTTCCATTCTTTGATTGTGTAATAATACAGTTCTGCCCATATTAGATTCTGCAGTGAATGACCTAGTTTGGGGAATATTTACTACATCACAAAAGAGACATTCTCATTTTTCCAAGGTCAGGTCTTGTTTTATGTTTGCGACTGCATTGTTTCATCTCACTGAATAACAGCTTGTATGAGGTAGGTGTTGATTTGAATGAGTCAGAGCCACATAAATGTTGCTAGAAAACCTTGAAGGGATTTTTCACAATTTGCCAAAACGCATATTTCCCTCAGTCCGAGTAGAGCTTGTAATGATAAAGGTTCTTATTGTCTTTTGAGCTACAGACGGTTATTTAATCAGTTGGTAATGGTTTGGTAAGGCTTCAGCCACCACACACCTCCCACTTTAACGCTTCCTCTGTGTTTTGGCCAATCTTTCTTCTGTCCTATTGTTCTTTGAGTCATAACCGACTTATGTTCAAGAAGCACTTACCAAAACAATAGAAAGAGAGATTGTACTTGTTGTGTTCAGATTTTAAAAAACAAAACAAACATTATTGTTATTTGAAATAATACAAATGAAAATCAGCTGCATTAATCATCAAATGCACAGTAAACAAATTAGTTTGGCCACAGAAACCTCACACGATAACACTGACTCACTAGAGCTGTATGCTTATAGGAGTTTATAATTGTCTTAGTTCTATCTTTATAAGGATTTTTATAAGATTATAAGGATTTGTTAGGATCAAAAAGAAGCAGTTGGTTTTAAGCAGGCTTCTTGAGTGTGACTGATCTGGATGATTCTATGGAAATAGAAAGTTTAAAAAACATACTTTGGAACATTCTCCATCGTGACGAGTATATTTTATGCCGTACTGGGTATAATATAGCCAAAAAAAACAATGTTTCAAAACAAGCAGGACACGGCCCTCCTCCAGGCCAAATAAGAGTCCGGTTTGTGGAGATGCAAGCGCAGTCAGAGTAAGGACCCATTTTTTCCTTAGTTTTTCCATGCAGTAAACACAACCAAAATGATACATTTTTTGGCCAAAAAGTTGTATACTGTGGCTTTTAAAATACACAATCTAGTTTAGACCCTTTTACTTTCTCTTCACAAACTCCGTGTTAACCAGTCTCTTGTCTTCCTCCCTCTACTCTACAGCCCTCTGGTGTAACTGCTCCACTGCCCAGTGCCTGGCAAAGGGGTCCCGCTGTGAGACGGATGGGGCGTGTATGGCCTCATCGTCGCTCATCGGGGGAGAGGAGCAGCGCATTCGAACATGCATCACTCGGGACAAACTGGTACCGGCCGGTCAGCCCTTCTTCTGTCTGAGTGCAGAGGGCCTCATGCACATCCACTGCTGCTACACAGACTACTGCAACAGCATCGACCTCAAAGTGCCCACTGGTGAGGAGGGAGGGGCTAATATGGTGCAATTTTACTGGATAAATACTGTTTTGTTTTTTGCTCTTATTTTGATTTATAAACATTTTAAAATACAGCTTGAACATAATTTTTAATATAGAAAATGTATAAACAGAAGTTATGCCACCATAGTCTGAGCAACTTTGGAGTAAATGTTTTTTTAAAGGTGCACTATGTAACTTTTCTGATAGGGTGTCCGCTACCTGCTTGTCTCTATGAAATGATGTTTGCTTTGCCTGGATTATTTCACAGTATGGCATTCAGCATCTCCCTGGAGACAAGCAAGGGCTGATGTCAGGCCAAGTTATAGGACAGAAGTGTTTAGAGATGTTGCTAAAAGCAAGAATGGAATTGCCCGCACATTACAGTACACTTGCTATACTGTGGAACATTCCAGCAATAACATCTCCATGGAGACGAGTGGCAGACTGTCCACCAGAAAAGTTGCACAGTACATCTTTAATTGCCTCTGTTTTCTTCAAGTAGTCAATTTTCTTTATATACATATTAAATGAAACAAAAAGTATCTTCTGTTTTCAGCTCGTTTCTAGATGAGAAAATGAGACTAATGCAGAACTTGCTTCTCTCTACATAGGAACCACTGCCCCAGCTCTGGTTGGAGGGTACGGCCCTGGGGGAAGGTGGGGCCTGGTGGAGCTAGTTGCTGTGGTTGCGGGGCCTCTGTTCTTGTTCTGTGTGCTGCTGCTGTTGGGCCTGTGTCTGTACCAGTACCAGCACCGCGCCTATCACCACAGACAGAGGCTGGAGGTGGAGGACCCCTCTTGTGAGCACCTGTACCTGCCCAAAGACCGCACCCTCCAGGACCTCATCTATGACCTGTCCACCTCTGGCTCAGGCTCAGGTCGGTACATACAGAAAATGAGAGAAAAAATGTGAAAAACACAATCAAATTCAACCATTTTCAAAGTTAAAGGCCAAAGCGAGTAGAATTTTGGACAAAGTTCTGGAAATTGACAGCAATTGACAGCGTTGTTAACAGTTGGCACTAATGGAGTTGTGGTTGAGGTTGTTTAAGGCATTAATTTAAATGCCAAATATATATTTTTTAGAATCAAAATGAAAAGAAGCTACAAACAACAACAAGCATGGTAGTTTCTCTTAGGTAGGTTGATGGATAATGACACCATCATGTAAGAAAGAACACATGAAATTGGTGTAAAACTCAACTTAGTCCAGATGACTGCCTTTAAAACCTCTTGCTTATTATCCACAATGGAAAACCATTATGGCCTTTTTCTTTAGGTGTACTACTTTCTACATTTTATATACATAGAGAAGATATCAAATAGATGATACTAGATATAAGGAATTATGCAGCAAAAAAAGTTAAATAATCACCTAATTAAAAAATTGTTTCAAATTCAAAGTAGCCACCCTTTGCTTTGTCGACAGTGTTGCAAACGCTTGGCCTTCTCTCAATGATTTTCATGATGAAGTCTCCTGAAATGGTTTCCACTTCACAGGTTTGGCAAATCGGGGTCAAGAAATGCCAATCGTGCAAAGCAGTGATCGATGCAAAGGGTGGCTAATGGCTATTTGAGTTATTTTGAGTTTTTTTGTTTACTACATCCCATATATGTTCATTCATAGTTCTGACACTTTCAGTGAGAATCTACAATCTAGTAATCATGAAAATAGTGTGTCCAAACTTTGGTACTGTAATGTGAACGCTTGGTGGCTGAGCTCCTTTTGACTTGTCTCTGCTCTGCCCCCTTCAGGCCTGCCTCTGTTTGTCCAGCGGACCGTGGCCCGGACCATTGTGCTGCAGGAGATCATTGGAAAAGGGCGTTTTGGAGAAGTGTGGCGCGGCCGGTGGAGAGGAGGAGACGTTGCAGTCAAAATCTTTTCATCCAGAGAGGAGCGGTCCTGGTTCAGAGAGGCTGAAATCTACCAGACCATAATGCTCCGACATGAGAACATACTGGGATTTATAGCGGCTGACAATAAAGGTAAAAACGGGCACATGGTGTCGATAGAGAAAAGTCTGATGAGTGAGGAGGGGAGGGCAATTTGAAGATATAATGAAGAAAACTTTATTCACCTTATTCCGGAAGTTGCTGTGGGCGCCGCCATTTTCATTTGGGTTGTATTATTTTGTATGAAGCTGCTGATCTCGACAGCAAATAAGTTCTATAGGGACTTCAAGACTGCGCCAATTCTCTGGGAAGCTTTAAAACGGCTCTGACTTGTTGTTGCACATAGCCATTGAACATTTGACACAAACCAACCTACTTTATGTAATATTTTAGCCCACTTTCCCAAATTCTCCATTGAAAGGAGCGGGATTTCCACTTAACTGGAAGTGCTACTACAAAGAAAGCGCGGTTTAGTTGCATTTACGGAAAAAGTGGGCGGGACGGAATAAGGTCAATATAACTTTGTGACCAGGACTGTGCAAATTTGAATTGTACAGCCATACCTCTCTCAGTAAGACTTTAGAGGAAGGAAGAAATTTGACTATTTTTTTGTGTTTAAGATCCTATATTACACAACACAACTCCAGGCATATTTTTGATGAGGAAACAACATCATAACATAGATCAGAAAATATGGGCCCTTTAAATGGCAGTGATTAAAAGTTTGTGTTAAATGTTCAGGAAATTAATATTCAAAAATGAAAAAAAATACATTTCACACTCAGGTAGCAAATGTTGAAAACTTTTTTTAATTAAAATTTCAGATTGTTTCCGCACATGGCCTTCCTCAAAGCATTTCTTTCTTGGGAACACAGTGATCAGGAAATTAATTAAGAGATTTTTGTTTCTAATATGACAAAATAACATGTAAAATTGTGATTCATTTTTATATGAAGCAAAAAAAATTACATTAGTCATATTGCCCATTAGTCATATTGCCCAAGAAAATCACCTTCCCCATTTTGTACTATAATTTACTTTTGTTTTGTTTTCCAGCTTTTATGTTTAATTGTACTGTACAAGGCAGACATTATATTGTGCTTAAGTTAAAGTGTGAATTCTCACGAGAAGCGCATAACTTTGCTGTAAAAACTATTTAAATGTATGGCTTTTGGTTTGCCTATTGGGCCAATGTGAAACAACCAAGGGTGTGTTCACTCTTTGCACACACACCCCCTATCAAAAACTAAATTTGGACAAACCCAGAACTAAACATGGACTAGATCAGGACTAAACTGGGCTCAAACCAGCTCTGTCGACAAGGCAAACGGTGGACACTGTGAGGATTTGAATATAAAATATAAAAAACATGTAGGGTTTTTTTGCTACTTAATTCCATATATTTTGCCTTCCGTATGTGTCTAAAATTCAAACTAAAATGAGACAAACCCAGATCTAAACATGGACTAGATCAGGACTAAACTGGGCTCAACGAAGGACCAAACCCTAAGTGAATCACAATGTAATCTCAATTGTCACATAAGCTCTAAGACACTCGCCCTTTTTGTATACAGAATGTACTTGGCCTGTCTTGTTGTTTATTTAATTGTTCTATAACTTGAGCTCATTATAATTCCTGCTCGTCTCTCGTCTCAGATAACGGCACATGGACTCAGCTTTGGCTCGTGTCTGATTACCATGAACACGGCTCTCTGTTCGATTACCTGAACCGATACTCCGTCACCACTGAAGGCATGATAAAACTGGCCCTGTCTGCTGCCAGCGGCCTCGCACACCTGCACATGGAGATACTCGGAACGCAAGGTAAGGGTGGAGGTTCAAATCCCTGCTACCAATGATTTATAATGCCATTGTGTCCTTAAGCAAGACATTTTACCCACTTTGCCACTTGTTTTTTAGTGCTGTGACTAGGGCAGCAACGTTTAATCGTAATGATCCTGACTAGCCGACTATTAAAAAAAATTAATTGTATTTTTTTTTTTTTTTTTTTATTCAAGTTTTTGGGGTTTTTTTTTGCAACTTTTAGCATAACACAGCAGAACATAGCTTTGACATTACCATATCTGGGCCAAAGGAATAACACAATTTTGGGAAATTACCCATTGCTGGGTTTCAGATGACATCACAACATTCTTTAGGCCTATAATATAACACAGATGGTGTTATGGAAAATAAGTGTTGTCTTAACGATTCCTAGAGTTGTAAAGAGAGGCAGGAGACTCTGGATGTCTGAGGCAGCAGAAGTTTATTTACCATCAGTCCGGTACTTGGGGACTTGAATATACTCAACACTGCACGTTAGTATCGGCTATTCAACTCTGACTATGCTTCCACACAAGGAGTTTAAATAGGAGCTAAGAAGGACAACCTGGAGACAAGCAGGCTGAGATCAAATGAAAAGTGCATAGCAAACCATTACTGTGAGACGAGTGACCAAGGAAACGGATAATGTTAAAGAGGGACAAATTCTGTAACAGTCGGATGACACTTTAGCTAACCACAAAGAAATGTCAACAATGAACTGCTGGTATCCTTGCTAAGACTATGCAGGGGATGCAAAATTCCCCAACAGATGGGGGCAGCTAAAAACAACACCTTGCTCCCTGTAATGCCTGACCCCAGAAATAATGGACAGAAAATTCTGATTTCTTGAATCTGGAACCTTTATTTGGCCCTTTCACAAAATTTGAAAAAAAAAAAAAAATTACAAAAAATTATTATTAAATCATCTTGGATTGTCCCATGTACTGTGTTTTTATTGTTGTAATGATAAAGGTGTCCACCAGGGAGTGGAAGACAAGTATCAGATTGGAAACAAGAGGGTTTTGAGTGAAGTTTTTACCATAAGGTGATGCATTAGGTCTCAGAAATGCTTGTATCAAATTTGATACATTTGGGGTTAAAATGCAGATTTTCTTTGTAATACAGTGAGTTCATGGTTGTAGTCAATAATAGAAATGACCAGGTTCAATATTGATTACACTGTATATCTAAAAGGTAAATTCACAAATAGAGAAAACTGGCTCTTGCCAGAATCTGAAAACCACCAGTAATATAGTACATGACATACACATAATGAAGCACACATACACTCGAAAGCAAGAAACACAAGATTTTACAAAAATGTCATTTATACTGAAAATCGTTTTATATGAGAAATTATTGCCAAGGATATTGTTGATCCATCTGTTAAAGTCTGGAGGTGGGGGTGTTAATGCTGCAGTTAACACCCCCACTTTTAAAACCACAGCTGGCATTATTGATTCATTCCCGAGTAAACATAATCTCGGTGATCTGGGTATTATTTTACCAATCCATCTTTCTATAAGCTCTAGTACCCTCTGTAATAGTATTCTGATCAGTGTAATCATTATCTGGACTATACAGACTCTAAAACACGTCCCAAAGACACTCTACAACAAAGACAAAGACAAGACGGCGTTATTAAATCAAAATGTCAGAAAAGAATAAACAGTTTCTGATTTTACTCAAAAATTCACTTTATTATTATTATTATTATTATTTTTTAGAAACCTTCATTCACCATATTTCAACCTTTATTTGGTTCATATTGTATTCAAAAATCTCAATGTACTATAGAAATAATTGTTGACTAATCGGAAAAATTATTGCTGACTAGTCGAATACTAAACTTTGTATGGTAAAGCTCATTTCTCATTTTTATACAATGACCTATTTAATGAACATAGGAGTCTGCAGTATAAGATCTGTGTACCTTGTCTCCTTTACCATTTCCAGATAATACATAATATTGTATAACATTATGAGCTACTGTTGCTCCACTGTGACCTTTATAATAATAGAGTGTTTGTCCACTGATCCGAAGGTCGGCGGTTCGAATCCCACTCTCGACATAAAGAGATCCACTGACCCACAGGTTGGCGGTGCAATTCCAGCTCCCACAGATGAATGCTGTTGTTGTGTCCTTGGCAAGACTCTTGACCCACCTTGCCCCCAGTGTCTGCGTACACTGGTGTATGAATGTGTGTGTGGGTGAAGTGGTTCCTTGATGTAAAGCGCTTTGAGTGCCTTGAAAGTCGAAAAGTTCTGTATAAAAATGTGACCATTTACCACATTTTCATCATATTTATACAAAATTTTTAAATAATACAAGAATCCCATGCATTTTCTAGTTGTTCTAACTACAAGGTTGTTAAATTATAACTTATACATTATAAGACCCAGTGGATTTACAAGGACATATATTTGCTTGCAGAGGACTTAATATACCTACAGACTTTTAGACTTTGCTAATTACCACCATTCAAATTGTGCTTTTGATTCTGGTTCAATTATGATTAACCTTGCAGGCCTTACTGTAAGTCTGAATAGTTGAAATCTAAAAGTCCTGAAGTCCATCAAAACTCAAAAGTAGCCAGTTATCCACTGTTTTGCTCCTTTGTTATAAATCACTCCTTTTAAAATGTCAGGTACAACTTCAAAATCGTCGGAGAACAACTTCTACTTTCCTCTTCTGACTGTAACAAAATGTCCCCTCTGACGTTACATAACTCATGAATCTCCATTTCACATGTTGTTGACTCATTTCTCGTCTCAACAGAAGAGCGTTGATCTCCTGAGCTGCTTTATTTCTCCAATGTGAGATGATTTTAACATTAACTGTAATTAACTGTAAAAGCGTTGGATCAATTTATAGTATTGGGTTTGGCTGCACGATATGAGACAAAGATGCAATATTCGATCAGAATAGAATGTGCAATACTTTGTATGGTGCAACAATGGGAACTGTGCAATGAATGTAATGTGCAATTATGGGAACTGCAGTGATTGGAATGTGCAATATCTTGGATGGTGCAATAATGGGAACTGTGTAATGAGTGGAATGTGCAATGAGTGTAGTGTGCAATTTTATTATTATTGTTATTTTTTAATTATTAATGTTTGGACCCTTTTGTGACCCCAGCTCTTGGGACAACGGATGGAAATTAGCCTTTGGCTATAATCCGGCGTGTTTATGCTCATGTTAAATCATGTCTGTTCATTAACCCACAGTGTCCCAACCAAATAAATAAATAAATTAAAAATAAATAAATCATGATATATGTGCGATAATGTTGTCGCAAAAATTAGTTATACGCTACCAGTCAAAAGCTTGGACCCATGTTTTATTTTTTTTATTTCCATGATCATTTACATTGTAGATTCTCACTGAAGGCAAAACTATGAATGGATACTTATGGAATGTAGTAAACAAAAATATACTCAAATAACACCAAACTAGATTAAAAAAAATAAAAAATAGCCACCCTTTGCTTTGAACCCTGGTTGGCACTTTTGGCATTTCTTCACCCTGATGCGGCACAGCTCTGAAGGGAAAACCATTTCAGGAAACTTAATCGTAAAGATCATATTTATTTGTTTGTTTGTTTGATAGGGACAAGTATGTACAATAGACATGTAACATACTACAACATTTATAGCCATGGCTAATTTGCAGTGTCCGACCCTAGAAGGTATTTTACAAAAGGCAAAAACCACACAGGCTTCACTTTATGATTCAACAACATACATCTGACCTGCATTTGTCTTTGTATCAGTGAAGACATGTCTGACTACTCTTTAAAACACATTTAAGTTCATTGAGAGAAGGGCAAGGGTTTGCAGCGCTGTCGACAAAGCAAAAGGGCAAAACTTTGTATATTTTATATTCAAATCCTCAGAATATGTAGTTGAGTTTCTTTACTGCGTAATTCCATATATCTTGCTTCATATATGTGATGCCTTCCGTATGCATCTCAAATATATTCAAAGTAGTAAACATAAAGAAATAAAACATTGAATGAGAGGGTGTGTCCAAACTTTTGACTGGTAGTGTACTAGGGTTGTCAAAAGTATCAAAAATCAGATACTAATCGATACTAGAACTAGTATCTAAACTAAATACTCATTTGAAGAGGTATTGGTTCTAAAAAAAAAGTCACACTCAAAACAGATCCCGATCCAACAATGTGAAGTCTATGACTGGGTATCAAAATTGAGTTTGAAATTTTAGTATCTTGACAACGCCACTTTTGATACAATTGGTTAAGCAAATTTAAATCGATAATGAACATGCCTTAGTAGTCAAATCACACAAACTTTACAGAGACTATACCCAGACCAAGTAGGACTTAATACGGAAAATCATGAACGTCATCTTCCCTTTTTATATTTAGATATTTTCAAACCGCAATAAATTCCTGTCATTTGAAGAACTTTGTGTTGTTGCGATATATTTAATTTCTTGTAATAATGTGTGTTAGCCAATATTATGGTAAATGGATAAACTCGATTCTGTCAACTGGACAAAAAGTTAAGGTAGTTGTGATATAGAGACTTTTGCAGGATTGTTCAATGCTAGTGTTTGATGACTGAAAAGGGAAGTGGTCTAGCGGTCAGTCCTGTGGTGTAACTAACTGACCACTGTCCAGGAAGTTCCCCGCCTTAAACACACACCTACTGGGAACTCTCCTGCAATTACAAATACATTGTTTTGAATTAAATGTTTTGCCTATAGTAGTACCTCTTTGCCTTGCCAGGGCCCTTAACAGAAAGACTACATTTATTTTTACTTCCTTTAATGATAACAAATCCTGTAACTGTTAAATGAGTAATCATGTCTCATTTCGTGTTTCATTGAATTTAGGAATTGGAAAAAAAAAGGCTCAAAATAAAACGATTAAACAAGTGATTAGTTTAGTGTGTGCAGTATGTTTGTGATCCGTACCACACACTGCCATTGTGTCCTTGGGCAAGACAATTGAATGTAGTGAGTGATGGTAGTAGTTGGTGCAGTCTTGCGTCTGTCAGTCTACAGAAGTGTGAAGAATAATGAGTAGTGACTTAAAAATGTAAGCTGTCATCATGTTGTATTCTCACTGTTTGTGTTGTAGGGAAGCCCGGCATCGCTCACAGAGACCTGAAGTCAAAGAACATCCTGGTGAAGAAGAACTGCACCTGCGCCATCGCCGACCTGGGGCTCGCCGTGAGACACGACTCTGCCTCCGACACCATAGACATCGCCCCCAACCAGAGAGTGGGCACCAAGAGGTACTGCAGTCTGTACAGAGAGGCCCGAGTGTGTGCAAGTAGTTAATTGCAGTGGTCCAAACTTTTCCTCACTTTCCTAACGCATCCCGAGCATCTTAATTACTCACTGCTATGCATTAATAAGCTCTTTTCATGGTAATGCTGACAAAAACTAGCACTCCTGGTTCAGGGACAATAGTTGGATGCAGACAGCATGCAGCAGTCTTAAAAATGTTTTTGAAAAACTGAAGAATTTCATTTTAAACTGTTTGCTTTATTCACTGTGATGAGTTGATAAGCTCTTTTCACACGTTTATTTTGCTGTCACAATAATGCTAACAGCAGCTAGCATGCTGACAATGCACTTCCTGGTTCACGGACAATAAAAAGCTTTATAATTAGATGCAGATAGCACGTAACAGCCTTAAAAAAATGTGAAAAACAGAGGAGTTTCATTTTAAACTGTTTGCAGTGGTTCAAAGTTATTCCTCACTTTGTAAATGTATATCAAGCATCTTAATTATACACTGTGATGAGTTTATAAGCGCTTTTCACAAGTTTCTTTCGCTGTCATGATAATGCTTACAACAACTAACATGCTGACAATGCACTTCCTGGTTTGCTGACAATAAAAATGCTTTATAATTAGATGCAGATAGTACACAGTGGTCTCATTTTGACCGTAAGAGCTGCTGTTACATTATATCTGTACTGGGGCAAAACAAATTAAACATTATTACTTGAAAAAAAAATCTGGTACAGCCCCTTTTTAAAGTTAATTTCCTGATGTGTTTCCGGACAGGTACATGGCTCCTGAGGTCCTGGACGAGACTATAAACATGCGTCACTTTGACTCGTTCAAATGTGCAGATATTTACGCTCTGGGGCTGGTCTATTGGGAGATCGCACGCCGCTGCAACACTGGAGGTAGGGCTGTCTTGAGTTAATCAAATAGAATATACAGTTAAAGATACGCTATGTAACTTTTCTAGTGGAAAAGTTGCTTGTCGCCATGGAGATGCCATTGCCTGGTCTGGAGTATGGCATTAAATGTGTCTATTTCCAATGAGAAGAGCAAGTGACACTCGTAGTAAGAATGCATGTTTTTCAAAATATTTTTTTTAACAACAAAAACAAATTGTAAAAAAATGTAAGATCGGTTCATGTAATGCCATATTGAGGAACAATCTAGGCAAATCAATAATATCTCCATGGAGACAGACAGAAGGTGGACTCTCCAACAGAAAAGTTACACACTGTACTTAAAAAACCCCAAAACAAAACAAAAAAAAACAAACAAATTCAAATGATTTCTGCTTTCCTCCTCAGGGATCTTGGAGGATTACCAGCTGCCGTACTTCGACCTGGTGCCCTCTGACCCCTCCATCGAGGAAATGAGGAAAGTGGTGTGTGACCAGAAACTGCGACCCAACATCCCCAACTGGTGGCAGAGTTATGAGGTCGGAAACTGCTCAGTTTTTTTCCTTTATCTTTATTTATACAGGGGAACCCAATGAGAGCACTTGGGCTTTTCACAGGCGCTCTGTTTAAACTATAATACAAGCAGAAATACAAGCATAAAAACAAACAAAACAAACAAGTAAACAAGTCCATATAAAACATTAAAAACAGGTGCAGGTGTGTGCATAAAATTGTATCCATATTTACTTCCATAAATGTACTAAGATTCAGAAAACCATTTAAATCAACTTCCTCATTAAGCTCATGGTTAGTTTAGACTTCCTCATTGAATTGAATACTAGAGCCGCAAGTTCCTGCTACTAACCAAGTTCCTGCTACTAACCAATATTTTAGAGATTGACTAGTCAAAGATTATTTCAATCAGTCGACTAAATGATAAAATCTTTTTTTTTTAAATCCAAATTAACGTTTAAATCCTGGTGACTGAAGTCCTCTAGATGGAGAATATGTACTAGTAAAGTGTATTATTGACGAAAATCAAATCGGTGTTTATAGTTTTTTTTACATTTTGATGTAATATTGCACTGTCTTTGTCATAAAAATCATTTGATACGGTTATCTGGACTACACAGAATCCTAAACATATGACAAAAGACTTTTTATGACAAAGTATTCTCATTAAAAGGCCTGAGCTTCAAAATGAACTAATAATAGGCCAAAGAAGTTATTTATTTGACCCTCTACAGCCAAAATTTTAGGTTATTACATAAAAACGGACCTCATCTAAGACATTGACTGCATTTGTTATATAGAGGTGCGTTGCCATTCACCACTGGAATTGAACCAGCGACCGCCTAGTTCAGGGGTACATGCTTAATTTGCTCAAAATTTCCTCATACGTCTCACAATTAGGGGTACGCATGGGGTGATATTGAAAATTGGAAAATTAGAAATAATTGCAATTAATAATAACATAGCCGACTTGTCACAGTTATTCAGAAGAATCGTTGCGGTCCTAACTAACACCTCTGTTTCCTGTCTCTTCTGACTCCTGTTGTTTTATTTTTTTATTCCAGGCCTTGCGGGTTATGGGTAAAATCATGCGTGAGTGTTGGTATTCGAACGGAGCGGCTCGGCTTACCGCTCTGCGCATCAAAAAGACCCTCTCCCAGCTCAGCATCCAGGAAGACATCAAGGTCTAAACCCGAGGTACCCAATATGTTCGCCAAGCATCGCAAATGCACTGGAACGACTAAAGCAATGGACTCTTTTATAAGGAACTGACAGAGATTGCACAAAGTCAAAGGAGGACGTGAGAGACTGTGGCACATGCAGAACCAGTCAAAGTTTGGACACAACTCCCTGTTTGTTTTACATAGGAAAATTATGGTTTATACTTCTCCTATTTTAGTCCTGGTTTGAGACCAGTTCTAGACCAAAATCCAACGTAGATTTGGCCTGGGCCTGTTTTAGTCCTGGTTTAGTTCCAGGTTTAACAGTTTAGTCTCAATTTTGATGTGTGAACGCTCCCATAGTCAATATATTAGGTTCTCTAAATGACCAATGACAACTTTCAGAGCGGACTTTTGCTGTCACGGTGATGCTCACAACAACTAGCATGCAAACGCACACTTCCTGATTTGACCTCAAGAGCTGCTTATACAAAATATCTGTACTGGGGCAAGACACATTTTGCCCAGATATGAAAAAATATTAATCCTTTTTACATAGTGCACATTAACTACTAAACATTAATAAGTGCTTTTTAAACACTACCCAGTAACACATTAACCACTAGCACCAGACCTGTCACGATAACAAATTTTAAAATACCATATTGCTACAGAGAAGTATGGCGATAAATGATAATATTGAAACTACTTTATTCCACTGTCACAAAGCAGAATAATCCCAGTAAATTTCAAAATAAGTTATCATTATAAGGCCTGAGCTGCAACAAGTAAATAGGCAGAATGAACTAATAATCAGCCATAGAAGTTATTTATTTGCATAGCACATAAAAATAGCAAGAATCTCCCCACTATTGCAAAGATTTAATGGGTCGCCACTCCACAGATCTGACTTGTAACATGGCCTGATGTCGTCGCCTTTTTTAAAATGTGAATTCCATCATAGAAACTTGCTCAGCTGTAAACTATAGGAATTTTAGACTATTACAACGCCACGTGAATGCACCCTGTACCACTACAAACAGGATCTGAGCAACAACTTGAAAACTACTGATCGGGGAAAATTGTGTCTAAACTTTCGACTGGTGCGAAAAACTGTAAAATATTTAAATTTTTATTTAAACCACTCCTGCCACTTTCGATGGTTTCCGATGAACCCTACCTCGCTTACCCAGCCAAACAAGCACCTTTTTGTCCTCAGCTACTCCTGCCCAAAACCTGAACCGAATCTTCTGTTTTTACACTACTGTACCTTGGACTTTTTGTACTTGTATGCAATCAATAGCAGGATATGTGATTAACTTAATAATGGGGTATTTCAAGAAGTAAGGCTAAGTCAAGTCCAAGTTTTGTTTAAATCTGGAGTATCTTAACTTATCCTGACCTCAAAACCGGCTCATTCAAACTTTTAACTATAATGTATACAAGTTTAAAAGACATCTTAAAATTCAGAAAGCATCAATCTAAGCCAGTTATTTCAGTGTTTTAAGCATCCAAGACATTTACTGCAATTTTCACACAGTGGTGTATTGCCATTCACCACCAGAATTGAACCAAAGACCTCCTAGTTCAGGAGTACATGCTTAAATTGCTCGAAAATATTAAAATGGCTGACTGTTTTAAAATATCACAGGAAAATAAACTACTACACTTACACATCGTAGTTTCTAGAGATTGTAATTGTGAAAAAAGTGAAAAGCGGCAATGATCTTGAACACAAAATTTTGAATAAGTAGATTTTGGTTGCATAATCTGGTTGTACAATGGCAGTTGTCTCCTTGGACTAGTTCCTTAATTATTAAAACAACAACAATCTGAATAGGCGAGGGGATATTGACAAAAATTAATAGATGAATATATCTGTAATCATCCCTAAGACAATATTCAGACAGTACTATGGTTAATTTTACAGTTCAGCTCACGCCAGCCTTTCTCGTGAATTGCCAATGCTTATTTTTGACTACATACAGCTAGAGTTGGTATTTCACAATTCTTCAAATGAAATCTAAAACTTTATATATATATAATTTTTGTATTTTAAGCTTTCTCAGAGCCTACTTCCTGAAATACCCTCGTATAGTCTTCAGTCACTGTATTGTTCTACGCAGAATTTTGTCTCTGTAATGGTAGTTAGTTTCGTTGGGATGTTTTTAACTTATTTTGATATTGTTGTGGATATATAAATATTATGGGTGTAGTGTAGTACTTTACTTTGTGCCATGCGTTTACCACAGAGGGGCTATGAAGAAATCCTTTAAAAGGGCAAATGAATCACCACTGTTGTGAAATATTAAAATGATCAGATCCATATATGGAAAGCACTGGGGACAGAGGAGGAAGTATAGTTTAGTCTATAAATGAGCTTTTGAATGGCTAGAATCATGCCACTAATTTCACTAATCCTATAGCTTTCTTGTCAAATGAACACAACTTAATATAATTTTTAATATACAGTTTACGTCCTGATTGACTAACTACAAGCCGGATTCATAACATCAACATTTCTTAGGAGTTTAACAATGAAGCGAAGTCGTTTTGGAAGTTCTCTCCTTCATTTTTCCTATAAACTTTCCAAAAAATAAGTGTTGAGACTTTAAATATTTCATGGAGTTTGTAGGGTAACTGCTATAGCCATAAAACTAATATGACTTTAACTGAATTCATAACGGTAACATTTCTCAGGCGTTCTTTTGATTCAGACTATTTCATTATCGTCATTGGCAACAAAGCCGGTTAACCTTCGTTGTGCCTTTTTAAACAGTTTGAATCGTTTAGGTCTATGGATAAAATGAATTCAACGAATTAAACATTCAAGGCAACCTATCTCAAATGTTTTCCCAATTTGGTCTCACGCTTGAACAGAAAATTTGGATAGTGTGCCCCCTACTGTTTGACACATGTTACTGCATCCTGTAGTTCATTTGACAAAACTCAACAACTTATGTCCCCAAATGAATCCACAAAAGGTATAAACTTTGTACCACTGCCCCATAAGCTGTAACAAACCTCAGGACTTTTTTTTTTTTTTCAACAAGGCATGAGAAAAAGTATGGTATGCATCTCACCTATGATTGTAACGTAGTGTAGTAATAGTTTTGAGTGGCAGCAGGTGAAGGCTGTGAGAAGTTGGACATTGCTCCGATCAGTTAGATAACGAGGTACCAACGACTTACAAGAGTTATTTATTATTTAATTATATCGCTATAGAAAATGGTTGGGGCATGTGACATTGCAATAATTGGCAGCAACTCACTGCAATACAAAAACAAGAGATTTATTTTGAAAAAAATTGGCAATGCAGTGATTTTTAATAGATGTAAAAACTATTCAAAATTGGACGCGTACATAAATATTAATATACCACAAAAGGCACTCCGAGACATGTTCCTCTACCACTGTGTAATCATATTGAGGAATTACTTTTATTTTACATTGGCGATATATTACGCTTTAAAGCTACCATCTGTTTATTTGCTTTTTTTTCACCAGTAGATGGCAGATGTGAAACCTGCCCCCCCTCCCCTTACCTGGCCTGTGTTTAGACTCACCTGTGTGCTCTGGTCTTCTTCTGTCAGACCAAATCTGGCACACTATCGGACAGCAGTAACGCAGATGGCATCTAGTGGTGAGATGTGAGAATACAACAGGGGTGGGTCAGCCAGTGTAATTACAGATGGTAGCTTTAAAGCAAAACTCAATGATTTTTAGTCACACTTTTCTTGGATTTTTTTTTTTAGAGAATTTTATGTAAGGATATTTAAAGAATTATAGGATCATTTTATTTTGACATTTATACATTCATACTCATGTGTTGACATATTCCTATTGTAAATTAGTACTTCTTAATATCTCCTCTAAAATCTATAATACGACAATAATGTACCTCCACTATATCAAACGTGCTGCATGTGTGTCTTCTTTAAATTTTCAGGAAATTTGAGCACTTTACAAAGTTATTCTTAGGTTATATTTTTGTCTCCACTTTTATTTTGAAAAATGTTTATGCATTGTGCACTACTACTGCTGACCTCACAGCACCAAACCAAATATTCTTCCCACAAAAAAAACTACTTTTTTTAAAAAAACTGAACTACTTAAAACTACTGAAATTTAGACGTTTAGTAAATAATTTTAACTGGAAATTGTGAATGTGTTTTTAATCACTGGAAAAACAAAACTGCAACTCTTTACAAAATTAACGTCACTGTAAAATCACCGGTAAAACACTACTAAATAATGGATTTTGAATGGGTTTATCTCACTGTGTAAAAAGGGGGTGGTGGGTCACGAGAATGTATTGAATCTGCAGGTTTTTGAGGCTCTGTCAAACTCCAAACATGTAAAGGTGAATTCAGGTCTTCATGTAAATCTATAATAAAATATTGTTGTTTTCCTAAATGCTCTCTCTGTGGGTCTTTTTATTTAGAACAACAACTACTACAGAAGAACTTTGTATAAATAAAAAATCAAACTGAGACTTTCTGGTCCAACTACAACCAGTAAACTGTCTTATTACGGTGATTTATGACCAACAAGGATATCAGCTGAACCGATATTTGAAAGCAGACGTCCGATCCAGCAATTTTATTTCTGGATTTGCTCTGATATTCGATGCCAGTATCAGATCGGTGCATTCCTAATTTTATTTATGCACACTCAAGGTTTTTTTTTTTTTTTTCCTGTTGGTGTATTTACATGTTTTAAATGACAGAAATATGGTTGGAAATCTGCGCTCCCAGCCGCTCCAAACTGACCGCCAATCACCAATCACCACACCAGAAGCAAAGAGGGTGAGGTGTCTTGCCACACTGTCAGTATTCACATGTCAGCGCTAGGTTTAAACCACCAACCTTACAGTTACATGGCATCTCCTTCTCCACCTGAGCCACCATGACCGCAGGATCCCACCTCGTCAGTACAAACACATTTTCACATCTTTTAAGAACCTTTTATTGCTCATTGCTTGAGTTACAATGTCATTAGTACAAAACATTCACATCGTTTCATGCTGGATTACAATTTTAAAAACAGACTAAAAACAGAACACACATTTCTCAGAACAAAAGACTGCTACAAATGTTGGTAGGAATTAAATTTTAAAGTAAACTTGATGCGCACACTGTAATTTTCCTCATGTCAGAATTAGTTCTAACAGTGTGGCCGTGTCTTTGGTGAAAACTAAGTTATAAATTAAAATGTACAACTGTAAGAACAGCAAAAACACAAAACTAAAGAGTGTGGAGATGATCAGTGCTGTTAGAAATGAGGTTATAACAGACAAACATTGTAAAAACTAAAACTGTAGCACTTTTTTGCAGATTTTTGAGGTTTAAATTTTCAGGTCCCATGATGAGATGAGAAGAATAAGTGGACTGATTTTAAAGGGCCCATATTACGCTATTTTCTGATGTATGTCATAATGTTTCCTCATCACAAACACACCTGGAGTTGTGTTTGTTTAACACACAAACCCTGTATATTTAGGCTGTGCTCTTCTCTCAAACTGAAAACACTTTGTTCCACCTTGTGATGTCATGTGGTAATACAGGAAGTGCCCCACTGTGTGTTTAAACTCCATACATTTTCACTTGAATCATTTGGATAATTTCAGCTCTGGAATTGCCAATCTCTACTAAACAAAAGGTAAAAGTTAGCTGTTAATTTGAAAACTACTACTTTGTGACATCACAAGGTGAAACATCACAAGGTGTGACATCACAAGGAATGAAACAAAACACAACTCCAGGTATGTTTTTGAGGAGGTAACAGCGTTATAACCTGGGTTAAAGCTCAAAAGAGTCAATTTTGCGTAATATAGGACATTTAAAGTACTGACTTTCTCCTCAATGTAAGGTGCAAAAACTGTTTCTAACAAAACATTTCAGAAACAAAAAAAAAAAAACTATTTATTTTAAAATCCAAATATTATACAAAATATCTGCACATTTCAATCATTTATTTGTACGCAATGTTATTATTATAATGTAAAAATCTAATGTTAAGAATTTGATATTGCATTATACTTCATATTTCACAGTTTGTACTGAATCTAACCTAATCTTGTGTCTATACGTTTGTCTAGGTCTGTTGCTTGTTTAAGTTAATGTGCTGATGTAACTGTCATATAGAGGCACAACCCAGTATTTGTGCACCACTTGTATCGTATTTAATTTCATCATTATAAAACCTAAAAGAGATTAGTCCCGGTTCCCAGCTGTCATTAAGAATTTCACATTTTTTCAGAATTGGATGTCATATTTTCAGATGGAGGGCAGCGGGGTCTATGTAACTATGGGGGATTCACTGTTTTTGAAAGAAATATCTAAGATTACGATCCACTTTTTTGGGATTGGCTCCACAAACTTGCTCGATTAATCTCATAGTTTAATGTCCTTTCAACTGGCAACGATCTCGCCTTTAGTGTTAAATAATCGCACCACTTTCTGCAGCTATTGTGAAAAATATTCTTTCACTTTGTTTATTTATGCTGACAGAAAAGACACTGAACTTTGTACCAGTTCTTGTTTCGTGTGGATAGGCCCAGTAATTACAGAGATATTAAATATATATAACCAATCTGACACTTGAACGGCAAATTCCACCGTAGGATTCTGACCTGTCCTCCGGCTCCATTTTAAACTAAACAAAAAAAATACCAGAGGCTCCTTTATCAATCAGATACGCTATTTTTGATATTTCGGGCTTATACAAATGAGGGGACAGAATAGTTTAAATGGCTACATGTATTTCATGTCCCTGAAATGGTGATACTAAAATACAATTCATAGTCTGTATTATTTTTAACTATATTAAAATGTATAAAAGTCCTATTAACATCTTGTCAGTTCCCTTTCAGTCCTTAAGAAAACAGTGATGTCCTCTTTCGATTAGGCCTCATGCATTTTCTGTGGGTAAAATAAAACAAGACAGTTATGTTTATTTATCAATAGAGATGATGCTAACATTTTCTAAGTAGCTGTTAGGGCTCAATATTTATCGTGTGTACAATTTATTTGTAAAAATTGTGAGATTTTGGGTATTTTTGTTGTAATAAAAATAGATTTGAGCTGTAGAAAGCTGAATAAGTGACTTCTATGGCTAATTATTGGTTCATTCTGCTATGTATCTGTCGCAGCTCACGCTTTTTATTGATACCGTTTATTTTTAAAATGGTTTACTGGAATTATTTTGATTTTATGTTAATGAATCAGTTTGAAAAAGTAGTTTCAATATTATCGTTTATCACAATATCTCTGTAACAATATATCGTGCTTCAAAATGTGTTATGACAAGTCTAGGGCAAATTCAACACTGTTTTTATACCTACAAACATGTCTCTACTACTATATAAGATGTCACAATATTAAATTTGAGTGTTATGATTATTATGAAAAAATATCACAAATGAATGATATTTCATGATTATTGATAAAAGAAACCAAAAAAATCTAATATCTTTAAATATGTCATTCACATTATTTTATTATTATTGTTATTATTATTATTATTAATAGATTAGATTAACATTCTCTAGTATATTGACCATCTTAAGTAAATGGGACAAGAAGCCAGACATTTAGTATTTATAGTATTATTTATACAATTTTTTTTTTTACTATTATTTGGCTTCTAAAATGTTTACAACTATTTTGTTTGTTTTTTTAATTTACTTTTTACAATTATATTGTGACAAGTATCTTTTAACCAAACAAACTTTACATACGAGTGGTGATGGGAAGAAAACTCTGAAAATGTGTTTAGTTACAGAACACTGAATACCTGTATTAAAATGTATTTTGTAACATATTTCGATACATGAACAAATCAGAGTTACTGTATTCTGAATACTTTTACGCAGAGTTGTATTTAAATTATAGGGTAAAACACAACATAGGATTAAAAACAGCTTTATGTTTGTTTCATTGTTTGTTCTGCATTTATTTATCACTGATCAGAGGAGGAAAAATCACACATCCACACACCATAAGAGCAGTGTTTTATATTTTTCTCACCAAATCTGTGCAGTTTGAAGCTTACATTGTGTGATGAAGTACCGCCCTTTATTCCTTTGATTTTAGGAAAGTAACTGTATTCTGAACGCCACCAAATGAAAAAGTAACTGTACTAGAATACAGTTACTCAAAATTACTATTCAGAACACGTATTTTCAGGACATGTATTACTTCAGTTACTTCCCAACACTGCACACAAGACATACATTTGAGCTGGATTCTGAAATCATGATGTGTTAACCTGTGTAACAAATCAAATGCTTTTTAATGCCCTGTTTTTAAAATTAATATTTTAATGCTACTACAGAGATAAGATACAAAAAATATGCATGTATTTTTTTTCCTTTAGGACTTCACTTAAACCAAATAGTCAGATCTTAAAACATTTAAATTAGAGACACGCAATTTGATTCTCATGTAAGATATTTGACCACTTTTTATATGTTTTTTTTAATTATTATTATTATTATTTGTTTATTAATCCTTTGTTTAGCCAAGAAAGTCCCAGCAATATGTACTGTGTATGCAAACAGGTACACACAATATACGATTTGTGTGTATTTTGTGAATGAAAACTACAAAACAGGTATATTTATTTATTTATTGTACCTTCATCTTTGTTTGTGAGCACTAGCGCCTGGAGGATGTCTGACAGAGACACGATCCCCTTCACCACCTCCTGTTCATCCACCACCACCAACCGATGAACCTGACAGAGGAGAGGGGTCAAATTGTTATCAAGGAACCAATGAAGGGTAGGTAACACAGAGAACAAAACTAAAACATCACAAACAGGGGTGTGCAAAAATCCCACGTCATGATTTAAACTTATCCCAGTTTAGTACAGTAGTAGACAGATGGATGTGTAATAGGAGGAGTGGGGAAAAGTGGACAGCATCTGTTTGTGACGTGCAAACTGCTACGTCTGATGTGAGTTCAGAGGGACCAAGATCAGAAAGAGAAGACAATTTACATGTCAATTTAATTTAAAAAATCTGACAATATTCAGATTTTCATGTAAGCGCAGATGTGGCCAAGTTTACATACACACCAAAATCTGATCGTTACCTGATTTCTGGACCTCTGACATTATTTAAATGATATGCAAACTGCAAAATCTGGTGCGAGTACTCAGAGGGAACATGATCAGAAAGAGATAAGACGATTTTGATTTGTACATGTCATTTTAAAAGTCTTAGTTAATAGTCAATAATCAGATTTTGACTGGGCGCAGGCACTGGCTCAGTTTACATACACACCAAAATCTGATCGTTATGGTGAATGGTTAACATTTATATAGTGCTTTTCCAGCTTCAAGGCACTCAAAGCGCTTTACATCAAGGAACCGCTCACCCATTCACACACACATTCATACACCAGTGCACACAGTGTTTTGCTGAAGGACACAACGGCAGCATTCATCTGTCGGAGCTGGAATCGCACCGCCAACCTGTGAGTCAGTGGATCTGACTGCTCTAACAATGATGTTTATGTCGAGAGCGGGATCTGAACTGCTAACTGCAAAATCTGATGTGAGTGATCAGAGGGACCACGATTGGAGAAAAAACTGTTAATTTCGCTGTTTACGTTTCATTTTAATAACCTGACATTAATCAAACAGAGTGTGTAGAGTCCGCACGCAAAG
This sequence comes from Periophthalmodon schlosseri, assembly GCA_000787095.1. Classification (NCBI taxonomy): domain Eukaryota; kingdom Metazoa; phylum Chordata; class Actinopteri; order Gobiiformes; family Gobiidae; genus Periophthalmodon; species Periophthalmodon schlosseri. The sequence goes on along the minus strand of JACM01000005.1, from coordinate 7,153 downwards.
GCAGCCACTGAATCACCGCACAGATCATCACATTGTACATTCTATTGTAATATCACTTGACCCTTTAATAGAGCTGAAAAGTTCAAGAGGAGAACTCAAGTAAAAGCACAGCTACTTCAAAATGTTACCCAAGCTGAAGTACAAAGTTGTGATACAAGAAAATTACTCAAGAAAGAATGAAACAACTGAAGAGTAACTATCTGGCTGTAACTATTTCAGAGGACAGACCACAAAAAAGGGGAAAACGAAATCATATGTGAAAGAGTAATGCAAAATGTTCAAATGTTCAAAGCTTGTGGGAATGGGAAAAACATCCAACACTTTTACTCAAGTAAGAGTACTGTTACACTACAAAATATATTACTCAAATATGAAAGTATAAAAGTACGGTACCTTTCTAAGTAGTTTTCAGGCACCATTTTATTAAAAGGTTACTAAACTTATTACTACACACCTCTGCGTAAAAGTCATGTTTGAAATGTTTTGCAGAGAATAAACTTTTGGGACATTTTAGGCGGCTGAGAGCGTGTGTTTTCCAGACTGAACCCTGTATAAGAACTGTGCCAACCAGTGATTTTATACAGACTAAAACAGCAGTATAAAATAACAAGTTTATGACGTTCTGTAAATGATGTTATATTAATAGTTTCTGACCTCTGCCTCCACTAGTCTGTTGATGATGGCCTCCAGAGTCTCGTGTCTGTTACACGTCAGAACTCCCTCGAAATACTGCGACCGGTGCTGCAGCGCTTTGGTCACCGTGATGTCCAAGTTATTATACGTCTTCTCAGCTGCCAAATTCTGCACAAAGACAAAACATTATAAGTGCATATATATTCTTGTAGGCCATGTGACTCGTGTTTGTTTTGGGACACTCGTGGTTTGTTTTCGTGTTACGTGTCCCTTATTTTTGTCACTCGTTTTTAATAGGCCTACGTGACCAGTTTTCCGAGACGCAAACCTTGTTATTTTTGGTTTCTTACTTTAGGTTATTTTGTTTTATACATTTACGTAAATATTTTAGTCCACTTTTGTTACTTTGCCTTTTACAACCCTGTACATTAAATTACTTTATCATTTATTTCACCATTTTTCCATCTTGGTTTTTGTTACCTCCCTGACCCTAGACGAGCTGGGTCGCAACACGTGACTCGGCAAAAAACATATAAAATTGGACAGGAACAGATAAAATTGGACAGGAAGTAGTGACGCTAACAGTGTGGTTGCCAAGCGCTATTGTGCACAGAGCCAAGAATGATGGTTTGGTTGTATAATGCAGACGGTAAATATTTATCATAGTTTTACATCAGTCAATTCAAAAGTTGAAAATTGCAGGAAGTAGTACTGAGTTCTAAAAATGAATCCCTCAGTTTATGTCATTAATAGACACAAGCCCATGGTAGGGCAGAGTTAGTTTGTTAAACATGTGCAAATGAAACAAAACACAACTCCAGGTATGTTTTTGATGAGGAAACAACATAACATAGATCAGAAAATAGTGTAATACGGGCCCTTTAACTGAAGTGAATCATGGTTAAAGGTTGATTGTGACTTACTATAACATCAAACTTTGAGTAAATGTCCACCACTCGACCTGCAAATTGACAGAAAGACAGCGCAAGATCATTAGTTGAATATTCCAGTACAAATTCCCACATTCCCTCTTTAATCCTCGTACCTTTCTCATCGACGACAGGGAGAGCCGAGACTCGCTGTTCCACAAAGATCCCGAGTGCCGTGTACAGAGGCGTGTCCGAACGTACCACCGCAATTTTATGAAACGTCCCGATGTTTAACTCTTCTAAAGTTTTGCCTAAAAACGCCGGTTTGGGCATCTCTGCTATCTAAAGGCAAACACAAGATAAAAATAAGTACAGGCTCAGATAAATGTTATTACAGAGTTTTGATAATATTGTAATGATCTGATATTTTGTGTTTAGTTCAGCGTTGACACCTTTTGTTGTTCTTGTAACTGTTTCGTGTTTGTGACAAGTTGAAGTGAAGGTGTGAAGGTGAAGGTGTGAAGTGAAGGTGAAGGTGTGAAGTGAAGGTTTTATTCGTCAGTTACTGGTCTGTTTTGGAGACTGGCTTTAGTGAGTTGAGACTGCTGTTATTTTGCCGTTTCCTTTAATAAAGCATGAAGAAAAGACTTAATTCATAATGAACACATAGTTTTAAGCCTAACTCATTCATAATAACCTACATAATTAAGGGGTTAAGAGTTTTAGGGGATTCATTAAGTAGTTACTAAGCCTGAACCATTCTTAAAGAGGAGATATTTTATTTCTGTGGGGTATTAGCTGCGAACACATAACATATTTACATCACCATTTACCTTTTATCGTTTTGAAAATTCTATATTCGTCGAAAAAACAACGTATTAACATGTTTTATAAGTCTGACTTTCATTTTTAATGCTCCGAGTCCCCCCCCTCCCTTCGCTCCCCGGGTTAAGTCACTCCCCCTGCAGAGCGCTATTACAACACAATCAGCGTGCAGTCCTCTAATGAAACTACTGCACATCACATCAGGTTTGTCAAGTTGCTGTGTACAGTTTTGTATCATGTTTTTGTATATTTATGGTCATGTGGGAGCACGGGTGACGTAGGCTTGTGGGCTGAGCGTTGCACAGAACAACCTCAACTAACCTTAGGGAGGGTTCGAATGGGCCCCGGGAGAAATCGCAAAAATACTCAAACATGCAAGGATGACGGCTAAAACCTCTTCAGGCGTGTTTTTGATGAGGGAACGTTATAACATGGCAGAAAGCTTAAAGAAATTGCATAATACCACCTCTTTGATAAACTATTTGTCAATTAAGAATTAAAGACTTGTTCATGCTTTATTAAGACTAAAAAGTGTAGTTATTTAAGTGTTAGCAGATTTTCTTTTAGTTTTACATATTCTAAAAAATACTTACAAAAAGTTTGAGGAACTTAAGGATCCTTTTGTGTGTGAGAATATAAAGGGTGTTTCCGGTCGATGGGTCGATCACAGGTAATCTGTGGATCTTATTCTTCAGCAGAGACGAGACTGCGTCGTACAAACTGGAAAAGACACGTCAAATGTATGAATGTGAAAATAAATGTAACTAAAATGTTTTACAGAAATAATGAATATTGTAGTTTTAAAGTTCAGATTTCTTTCTTTATCTTGATGAAGTGGTTATATGGTTTCCTCTATAAAAACATATTTTTTAATGACTATGAATACATTACAATATCCTGGGATAAATCTACCTTCAGTGACTCAGAATGACTATAGATGTACACTTTTATATTTGAACTTTTAAAACTACTGGACAAATAATTAACAACACATAAACACACCTTGCGTTTGGAGATATGCTAACCAACGGCTTGAAAGAGTCTTGGAGATACACCTCTGTAAACAAACAAAAAAAAACCACACTGAATGTAATGATTTGTGAGATTATAAAAAAAAAAAAAAAACCACTAATAAAAATTAAATTAAAAAACTACCTCTCCATGTTTCAATTTTATGTTCTTCCAACTCATAAATTTGAACCTAAAAGCACAAAGAATATATTTAAAAGGTTTTATATTGCAAACAACACTATAACATAAATCAGAAAATAGCGTAATATAGGCCCTTTAAGTTTAGATATCACCATCTTAAATAATTCTATAATTCTTCCATAATGTTCCCTCCTGTTCTCACCAGTGGAGACTTGTAGTAGCGATGGAGTATGTTGATAAAGTCTGTGATCGTGAGCATACCTGGGGACAGAGACACAATCAGGTCAGTGAGATCGTAAAGTAATAATTCACTTTATATAAACTCATATAAAAGGTAATAAAAACTCACTCACCAACAAAGCACTGTTTCTTACTGTCCCAAAGTGGCGCCGCTCTCACTCCATTTGAAACCAGTGCGAAGAAAGCTTTTTTGACCTGAAAAGACAAAATGTTTAGGTGTCAGTTTTATTATACAGCATTCAACCATATCCCAGTTATGTAGTTTAAAAGGCAAGACAATTCTATTTTATGATTTTAGCACTGAATGAAGTAGAGACATGGAGTTTTTATAGTTGGAACGGACAAAATTCGACAATTATTTTAGAATAAATGAACTGTCCAATTAACATCTGTTAATGTACGATCAAAAATATAGGTCTGGCATGAGGATTATGTTAAATCTTACTATTTGATCTTGAATTGATTTGCTACATCTCTTTAAATTACTTGTTTAAAGATTAGTTTTTTTTAATAATAAAATTTTAAAATAAAGACTATCCAATTATTTTTATATGTGGAATACTTCAGTTTGTAGTGTTGCTTTAATATTTATTATGCCTCAAAATTAGCATTAGTGTTAGCATTGAGACACAAACTCTTTCTAAACACACTGATATTATTTTTAGAGCGACTTGGCAAAAACCTCAGAGATAAAATTGGACAGGATGTAGTGACGCTAACAGTGAAGTTGTCGGGTGCTGTTGTGCACAGAGCCTATTGCACCTCCATAAAATGTAGTTATCCTGATTTTGGACAATTCAAATGTTAGCTTGGCTTTAGAGCAACTAAATTCTATTACTCCCTTAGAGAAAATAAACTTTCTTTCATTGACTGATTAAACATACTTAAAATGGCACATTCTCATATCCCAGCAGTACACTTTCCAGGACATATATGGACCTCATAATCCTACTTGTGTTTATACAATGTGGCAACTAGTACAACAATTTACTTTCTCCCTTTTCAGTCTTCTTACCTGAAGTGAAGTATCAAAAACAACTAGCTTGGAGCTGGTGGGTACGAGGTCGTAACAATGGTGTGATTTCATAAATCTAGTGTAGACATTGTATTCTGGATCTGAGACACACAAAAACAAAGGAAGAATGATGTAAACATCCCGAGATATTTGGGGAAGTTCAGCCGCAGGTCTCACCTTCAATGACCGGGTCCTTTTTGCCCTCCAGATCTTCAATAGCAGCTGGTATCTGGTAAAGTAAAAATAGTGGGAGCATTTACTTATAGACCATAAGTTAGTCCATAGAAAATACAAAAGTGACTAGTTATTAGCTCAATGAATACTTTCTTTTAGGTAAACCTTGAAAAATATTTGATGTAAAATTTACTTATCTTACTTATCTGTACCTGAATAATATTTTTTAATTTTTTAATCCCTGCTAAAGACGAACCTGTTCTCAATGGCATTTGATACGAGTTAGAGAGAGTGACATCTTGGTTTGTATAAATACTATACTGCATTTTCTTTGTGTTTTAAAATCTTTTCAAATCTATATCATTGTAGTAATATTGTTGTTGTTCAGTTTTGGCTGCTTTAAATGTGCTCTATTAATACATTTGATTTGAACATTTCAAGAAGAAAGCTGTACTTCATGGAACAAAATTTTATCTGCAAATCTTTGACAACAGTAAACACCACAACTAACTCAGGCTGTAACTTTAAAACTATTTAAGATTGTGTTTGTGTAAGTTGCATTAATTTGCCATGTATTATTATTATTAACATTATTCGATTACAAGAATTTTACAAGATTTTTAATTTTACTCAACATAATGAGTAAGTACAATTTTGACATCTCTACCTTTGTGTATCACTAGTTAACAGTGGTGGAATGTAACAAAGTAACATTACTGAAGTACAGTACTTAAGTATACATTTTAGGTATCTGTACTTTACTTAAGTACATTTTAAAGTGGATACTTTTTACTTTTAGTTCACTACATTTGAGAGTAGGTAACTGTACTTTCTACTCCACTACATTTTGAACATGACTGAAAAGTAATTGTTCAGATTCAGTTGTTGCTGTTGAACAAAATTCTGCGCAAATCTTTAGCAAAGCTTTACTGGAACTCAACAAGATACTTTTACTTTTTACTCTTTAAGTACATTTTTAAACGGGTACTTTGATACTTTTACTTAAGTAAAAGTAAAAGTATCACATGAAGTAAGTATTTCATTGCTCTGGTATCTGTACTTTTACTTAAGTAACAAAATTGAGTACTGTTAGTTAATAATAAGTTTGCACAACACAGCATGTTTTAGCAGTTGACAAGTTAATGTACAGTAGTCTTCTTACTTTTCAGTTTGACATTATGTGTGGCAGGGCTGCTCAAATACTAAGAGACTCAAAGTTTATAAGATTGCATTGTCTTCAGCTCATATTACAATGCTTATTTTAACCCACAGGTGGTGATAGTAACCTTTACTTAGCCATGTCTTGTAAACACATTAGTCCTACATTTTAAGTGTGAAGGATAAGGTTGGAACAATGTTAGCTTTAGCTTGTACCAGTGTTGACATTAAGTCTAGGTGACAAGGTAATGTAAGGTTAGACTTTTGCCAAGAAGAAAAGCCATCTCTGGGTACATCTTACACAAGTGTCTGGAACTGATGCCAAAAGGCGCCTCTAATACACTTTAATCGCAAGTTAAATTTCCATTAGTTTAGCTCAGAAGCTCATTTGTTCTGAAAGAATTGCACAATGTTTGCTTGTTAGCTACTAAAGCTAGCATGCTAAAAGTATCATTAACCATAAATGGTGTATGGATTTAAGGAAGATTAAAGGTTGAATCTAGTTTAAAGTTAGTGTATGTATCTATGCGCTAGTTTTACTCACACAGTCCGTAGCCATGTTTTTTCTTGTGAATGAGATGCTTTCTCATGAAAAGGACGCAGAGTTCACTGGTTTCTACGAAAGAGCGACTCCGGTGAGCCTGTTTTTACCGTAATGTGCGTATTACTACCGCACCAAGATTACCGAATACGAAATAAAGTATAAATATAAATAATATAAATAGTGTATTATTCATAAGAGACATGATCTTTGAGATGTATGTGTTATTATATCTTTTATCTACATTGCTTTAAGTGAAATGAAAAGAAGGTTTTCTATATATTGGATTTTTTTTTGCGAGCCATCCAATCAAAAGTGCCTGCGCCTTTTTTTTTTTTTTTTTACATTCGGTTAGAAAGTTGAATTCAAAATTAAAAATATATATGTTACAGGCAAAGCTGATAATCCAGGCATTCTGTCGGGTGTTTTAGGCAAATAGAAAATAAATGTTTTGTTTTCTACTTTGCCTAGGCATTGTATAGAATGCCCTTTATGCAAAGTGTGACAGCCAGGTTTTACTGTTGATTTTATTTTATTTAAGGCATA
>KN476960.1:22720-50256 GCA_000787095.1 Periophthalmodon schlosseri | reverse complement strand
TGCCCTCTCTTATGTCCTCTCTTATGTTCTCTCTTATGCTCTCTCTTATGCCCTCTCTTATGCCCTCTCTTATGCCCTCTCTCATGCCCTCGCTTATGCCCTCTCTTGTGTCCTCTCTGACACTGGGACTGATGGAAAATATACACTCTCTAGTTCTTTCTCATTTGTGTCCTGTTTGTTCTGCAGAATAAGAGCATTTTATCTCTTTGACATTTGGAACTATTGTGGTGCAGAAAACTCCAAACTCTGCCCTTTATATAGAAAAGCCTGGATATTCACCTGGATGATATTTGTGCTTAGCCTAGCTTAGCTTAGCCAAACCATCTGGCTCAGCAGCCCGATTCCCTCCCAGGTAACTGTTTTCTTGCGGGTCAGCAGTTACTGGCACGCTGCTCCTAGTGAGACTTGTAACATGAAGAAGTATCCCTGGGCCTCATAGTTTTGGGTGCAATGCATCTTCATGTGTGCGTGCTTCACAGATGGCACAGGGAGGGAGGAGGAGTTGGAGGGGGTGATGGAGAGAGCTGTCTTGGGCGTCCCTTGCAAGGCGCTCTTTCTGTGGGCATCTGTACTGGCAGCCCCTCCCTGTCCCGAGTGCCATGGGCAAGCCGCTTTCTTCAGCAGCTTTTGGAGGTGGTCAGGTGAGTAGGAGGCTGACCTGATGTGACCTCAGGTGTTTTTGGTGAAATTATAAAAACAATGTGTACTGCCTGTTGTGAATGTTGATGCAGTGACTTACACCTAACTGAGTTTAGCGATCATAATAATAATCAAGCACGTCACTATGTGTGGACATACTGCATAGGCCTGTTTATTGTGTGTCCTATTGCCAGCTGTTATGAAAAAAAGCTATTTTTCTGTCATTTTAGTGAAATGGTTCACATAATTCAGATAAATGCAAGGTTGTGAAGGTTGTAAAAATGTATATTCAGATATCTACTAAGAAATGATTTTCAGTGTGACCAAATATGGCAAAGTAAACCATTTCCCCTTTAACATGTACTGCACACACGGAGTATGTGAGATGTGCCATGGCCACAGCCTTTGATTCAGGGCTGCTCTCTAGGCCTGTGCTGGACCATGGCACTTTGAAGAAGATTAGATGGATTGGATGGATTGTAGTGTACTGATCACAGCTGTCTGACTTGGAACATCATATTTAACAACATGGCTCCTCACTATAAGCAGATAGGTCAAGATACTTTTTCCCCCTTTATACTTTTCTCAGAATATATGTTTTTGAAGTAGCTCTCACATTTTCCTATCAATTTGATGTAGTCACATATAAATGAGGCTTCTTCTTCTTTTAAATGTACCATTTTCTTGCCTCTGGCATTTCTTACAGTTATATAAACATTGCAAGACTCTGAGATCACAAACATACATGGCTGGCATAAAAGTTTTAATGATTTGTCCTCAAATGTGATGATTCAGAAGCAGATGGACTTAACCGGTGTAGTTTTATATCCATTTCATAATTGCTGTGCTGATAGTTTTCAATGATGCTGCCACATCATAGGGTTTGTTATATGCACCAAGAGACTGCCATGTTTTAAAGCCACATTTCAATCATTCTTTTTAATCACATGGCTTTATTTATTTCTCCAAAAAATCCCATGCCTTCTGCATCAACCAACTGTTAATGCTCTCCCACCAATTGTTCAAAATTATGTATACCATGGTTGCCACTTAGCCGGACCGTTTTGGGGCTTGGAAGAATACGTGGGCATAATGGGTGGAGAGGCTTCACAAGCTGACACCTTTGGCTCATATTTTCTACAGAACCATGGGCTTTGATTTGTGAGATCTTTGTGGAATAAAATTATTATTTTATAGCTATTAGAGGACATGAATCAGATGAAATAACTCTATAAGTCATTTTACCTTTGGATAGATAAAACCTCCCCTTGTACCTTCTATCAGTGGCACTACTGCTATTTCCCTGCTCTCACTGTGTGAGTGAGGCTCACTCACTGCTGCTCTTCTACTTCCATGAATACATCATGCACTTGAGCCGAACTGTTTCTTTACAGCTCAGCACAGACAAAGCATGGTGCGCAGTCCAGTCACAACTAAGAGGCTAAGTGATGCTTACCCATCACTGTGGGTCAGGGTGTGTCCTCCGTAGGCTGCACTGTGGGTCAGGGTGTGTGCTCTGATAGGCTGCACTGTGGATCAGGGTGTGTCCTTTGTAGGCTGCACAGTGGGTCAGGGTGTGTCCTCTGTAGGCTGCACTGTGGGTCAGGGTGTGTGCTCTGATAGGCTGCACTGTGGGTCAGGGTGTGTCCTTTGTAGGCTGCACTGTGGGTCAGGGTGTGTCCTCTGTAGGTTGCAGTATGGGTCAGGGTGTGTCCTCTGTAGGCTGCAGTGTGGGTCAGTGTGTGTCCTCTGTAGGCTGCACTGTGGGTCAGGATCTGTTCTCCGATTGGCTGCAGAGCATCTGTAGCATTTAATGCAGTCCTGTAAGCAGTTTATTCAGACCCTTTTCACCCCTCTTAACAGGAACCTGTACCTCACAATTGGATTACAGCTAATTAAATAATCCACACTTGTGGAGTCAACAGACTCTATTGTCATTCCCCTCCTCCACTGTCTTAAGTCTCAACCAAAACAACAAAAGTAGTTTTAGCTCCACTTGGCGTAAATGCTCGGCTTTAGTGTTACATATTTAACACTAACCTACATGAAATAAAAGTCACTCAGTGACTCTGTACCCTTTTATCTGGTAGTATTCGGTCATGACCTCGTGCTGGAGCAGGAGCTTTGAACCAAGCCTCATTCCCACATTTGGAGGCTTCTTTTAATATGTGAATGAGCATAGGATTTAAATGCAAGTGAGTTTGTTTGTTTTTTAGCATTTGGGCAGTTTCATAGAGAAACAAGTGTGACTGTCATGAGAAGTGCAAAGACAAGCAACAGTAAGGACCAAAAGGCGGCCCTTAACATACGATTTACAGTGTGTAGAGTTCACACAGTCACACATATGACTTCTCTAAACTTGTTTTCTTTCAAACATTCTATTTGAAGAACATTTTTGAAGCCATTTGTATGTGACATTCAGTTGTTTTGAAATTATCCAACATTTCTACATTGACTTTGTACAAATGCAACACAGCTGAACCTCTAATTTCAAATAAGGATGAGCTGATGTTGTGACACTCCAGAACTGACCTTTGTAAACGATACACAGTTATTCAAACTGAAATGAATGTGGTTGTGTTTTGGCTCTTTGAAGGTATATGACATTACAGAATTATCCTATTTTAGATTTAAGTACTGATGATGCATTTGGATTCATTGTTGAACTGACAGATGTACCATTCGTCATAGTAAAAATGCATTATAGTTTTGTTTTGTTTTTTGCCAAGGCTGTGAATATTTTTGACTATTACAAAAAAAACACCAGTATTGATGTATGATAATCCGTGTGGCAGTAAACGGGCCTCTGCTTATGCTTTTATGCTTGTTGGGGGATGCTAAGGGTCCTGCTGAGTCCTTTGTCACCCCTGCTAATTGAGTGATCCTGGTGACCTTGTCTTTCAGCCTAAAAACATGAGTGAGAGTGGGTGTCATAAGCAGACGTCTGCATGGGTGACTGGTGCTGCAGAGGCACATGGATGAACTGGTTTACTTCTGTTTGTCAGGGTTTGTCATCTGAAATACAGTTGACTGAGTAAATGCATTCAGTAATCTGGCACGGATGTCATACTTCATACATAATAAATAAAATAAAACACAAGGCTTTGTGTTTTCCTATACAGATATGGAGGACTCACAAAGAGAACCAAGCAATGGGAGAACTGTTACATAGGTTCAAAATGTGCATTTTCCAAACATATTGGAATAACACATGGCAGATGCTCGCAGGGCAGTATCATGCCTCATCTTCTGATTTTTCATTAAGTATGCTTTAACAGCTGCACTCGTACATCTCAGTCACTTGTGACAGGCATCACATGCCAAGAGGAATTACTCATATTTTTATGCATGCCTTTGGAACATCTTTCAATGAACATGTGACACTCTAGAGATAAGTGTTTTTGTGTTAACAAAATGGAAATCTTAATTTTGCTAAGCTAATTATAGCTTGTAGCTCGTTGCTAAGCAACCTAATGACAGGAGGCAGCGGGGAGCCAAGAATCTAACCTTTGGCTGGATAAAGCCAAGAGGTGACATTTGGATTTCCTTCATATCAATGTCTTTGATGCGGCAGCGACTTTACAGTACCAATGCTGTTCACGGCATTTGTGTTTTAAAAGAAAAAGCAGAAAAACATAACAGAAATATTCTAAATATAATATAGTGGAGGGCTTTAGCACACTCAAATGTCACACACATGGACCTGTGAGTCACTCTACATAAGTGCACTTATTGCAGTCTTAGCGTCTTCATGTCTCTTTGTGAATGCACAGTGTCTGAATGTACACGGCACTGACTGAAGCCTGAACACAAAGGAAGATGAGAGGCTGACATGTTGATGGCAGGCACTCAATCGTATTGTTAAGGTGTTTAATAAACATTCACTCTCCTGGTTGTTTTTCAGTGAAGGCTGTTGTGTTCATTATTATTATTGGAGTTCACACACATCTGTATGAAAATGTTTTTGAGGTGCGGGTTCCTTTTCTTCTTTTGAGGGGGAGCAGTGGGGGATCCATGGCTGAGCGCCAAAATAGTTTTGAAGTATTTGTGAAAAGACTCGTCTTAATCCGTTTTATTTGCTCTGCTACCTCTGAACCATTTGTCCATGGAGCGCTCCCAAACCCACAGCCATCCCGAGGATTTAGTGTGGAGCAGAGGTGCAAGGCCTACAGACAGTTAAAAAAAAGCCATCTGGCCGGGGGATGCGTGAGGTGGGGGTCTGGGAGGAGAAGTCGTGCTGGGCAATCAAAATGACGGACAGCAGTGAGAAGTGTTTTGCGGGCTCCCACATACATGCAAAGTAGGCCGACCTGTGCGCTTTCACAGCTCCCTCCGGCCTGCAGGTAAACAGTGAGGCTGGAGGTATGTGGCCCTCCCCTGCTCCGTGTGAGTGTGCTAGTGTTTGTGTATGCTAATACTGTGTGTGTTGGCCTGTTTGGGGAAGGGGAGAGTGTGTGTCCATGTCAGTGCCTCATGTATCTGTGTTCAACAAGTGAGCCTGCCAAGTTGACTTGTGTAGTCATGTTGTATTTTTTTTGTTGATGTTGTTACTGGAGATGCAGGGCTTAGCAGGTGAAATAAACAGCATCCATATTACATGAACCATCAAAGAACTCTTCTTGGATTCGACACAGACTCCATTCTAAGGACACTGTGAAATGGACGCACTATTGTCCCTCCCTGCTCTGAGCAAATATTATAATCCTATTCTCTTATGCTTTCCATCTTGCCCTCTCTGCCTAATGTTCACCCCAGTGGCGGCCCCTTTCCCTGAGTGAAAACCCCTGTGTAGAGGCTTCATTTTTCACTCTCCTTTGGGCCTCTGTTGTCAGAGAGCAGCCCTTAGGAAGTCTTTATTTCTGCCAGGCTGGGCCTCTTGCGTTCCTCCACCCTCTCCCTCCGTTCTCATGGCTGTCCCCCCCACCTGCTGGGATCCTGATCCCAGTCGGGGCAGGGCTTCAGCGGGGGACAATTACTGCTGCTCCCTGGCTTTGATCATCTGACCACATGGAAGCATAACAGCTGACCACATGTTTCAACAGACAAGAAGAAGAGTTGGAATTGGGCAGAAAGAGAAGAAAAGAGAAATCCTTTATTTTGCTAGAGCCCACAGTTGCATTTGATTTGACGAAGAGCTCGTAAGAATGGTCTGATATGGGCTAAGACAGCTTCCTTTGAGGGCATTTATTTATTTAGATCCTGACAAACATGCTTATTATGCACTATGTCTGGATACTGCCACCAATAAAGTTCGTTTCAATTTGCTGGTCTTTTGTGTGCGCTGCAGTGAGAGAAAGGAGAGGCAATTTGAGGCGGCACTTGTAAAAGTGAGTGCTAAGTCTGTGGGTAGTGTGGGCCAAATTGTCACTGAGCCAACTGGGCTGCTGTCTTGTTCTGGGCACTATTTGGCTTTTTCTCAACCTCAGCCTCTGTTTCATTCACACTGCTTCTCCATAAAGTCAGAGGGCTTTCATGTGGCCGACGGGGGCTGGCCCACTAAACTGGCCCGAAAACAAAGTCACACTTTTATCAACATATCTCGTATTAAACCACAAAAGGTGGGGAATAACGTTTATTTTAATTTACAGAATTGTAAATGTGAGTGTAATCCATTTTGTGAGCAGTAAAATGCTAATGAAAATGGCCCATTAACACAACACCCTGGTCGGTTAGAAAAATACGCACAGCAAGATGAAGAGTGACAAGCCTGAGGAGGCAGAGAGGAAGTTTGCTTTGGTCTGTCGGGGATGGCCTCTTGGAGTGTCCCAATTGTAAAGGAGATCACTTCACCACGTTAAGGGTGCCACAAAGAGCCTCTTGAACAGCACTTAGTCCGAGCTGGGAAGAACAGGCCTTGTTTTGACTGCTCTGCCACCTTTTATTGTCAATGCCTCGGCAAACAACAGACTGCTCCTGATGTAGGTATACGGCTCTTCTAGTACTTGTTAAAGCTCTCTATAGACATTGTACAAAGAAAAGACTAAGTATATATCTAGACTGGAGCACATATAGTGAGTGAGTCAATTGCTGTGGCTTTGGGGTGAGATGAACAAAGCAAAAGTTATTCCCTCCGTGTGGTTTAAGTGTCTGCAGCTCATACATCTTCCATTTTCTGCATTTCCCCTGATGGGAATCTGATTAATAATGGCTGTCAGTGAAGCTCAGTTGACGTTCTGCACACACCCAGAGCCGCATCAGCAAAGAAATCACCCACACCTTTCATCTGCTGGATTTAAAGTTATTAAAGCCACAGTACGTCACTTTTTAGACAAAAAATAAAAGCATGTTTTTTCATTGTGGTTGTGTTTATTGCACTGAAAACCAGAGAAAACCATGTGTCCTTACTGTGAGTGAGCTTGCGTCTCCACAAACCCGACTCTTATTTGGCCAGGAGGAGGGACTCCTCTTTCTTGTTTCCATGGAAATTTTGCTCCTTTGGCTATATTCCACAGTGTGGCATATATCTGTCTCCATGGAGAATGTTCCGAAGTATGGTTTTAACTTTCTATTTCCAGTAACTCAGGCTCAGTAACGGCTTCATTAAAGGGTCTTAAAGAAGAAGTCTTTGTTCATACTTTATTACGGGGTACTTATAAATATAAAGTGATACACTTTACAGCTGACATAAGCCTGCATGCGTCTGCATATTGTTGCATTATGATCATTTTTATTGTCATTCCAAAATAATGAATGAAGTCATGCTCTGTTGTCATCCAGGCTGTATAGTCTTTTTCCAGCCATGGAAGCCCTCCCTCTCTCCCTCCCTCTGCCTGCCCTGCTCCTCATGTCAGCACTGATAGTAAAGCACAGTAAGTCAGCCTCATAAAACACAGACATGGCCCAATAATGAAAAGCATGAATGGAAACTTGGACTTCCTTTTGGCCCCTGCATGGCTTTCAGGGTATGGCCAGTCTATGCAGTATTGTAACAGGACAAGCATATCAGCTTATAGTATATGTACTATATGATACTTGCATCAACTACTACTGTTGTTATGGCATATTTGTTTATCTATTTCTTAAGACCAAATATAGAACAAGCTTGATTTTGTGGTTTGGTTAGAAGTAGTACTTTTAGTAATACTCATATTTGCTGTTGTCAAAAATAGACCACAGGAGAAAGTGCAAGTGAAAAAGCAAACCAATAATTTTGATGTATTTTTCCCTCCCTGATTTTGGAGTGATTGTCTGTGTGCAAGAAGAATGAAAAGTATGACATAGTTACATGGTTTGCAATAGTCCATATAGGGACTGTTGTCTTGGCGTGCACATCTATAATAAGAACGGTATGAGGTGCTTTGCCTTAGTGATTCCATATGTCCTTTGTAAAAAATATCTTGTCTCTATGAGGCCTTATTATACAAAAATACAAACACCTACGTTACCTCTATGAAATGCATATAATTAGCAGTTAAGCAGGTCACATTTCAGTCCTTAAGTAAATATTTATCCCGCCCGATACTAAAACATGAAGTGGTTTGGACATGGCTTGGAGTTGGTTGTTTCAGAATAACTCATGGGACCGCAGTTGCGTGGAGGTGGTAGCGCTGAGTCAGAAAGCAGTCTGCCTGATTTCACACTGGGATCTGGTCACACAGCAGGTAGTGCCACAGACTCTGCCCTTTTCAACACACCCTTAACCTCTACTCCGGAGCCTGAATTACACGAGACGTCTGAAGAGAAATGTTCCTATTTGTACAAATGTAAGTGTAAAAACTGGTCCTGCTGGCCCCTCCTCATTATTGTGGCATTTCAGTGGAGCAAGCCGTTTAGTGCAATTTATGTTGTTTTTATGTTGTTTTTTTAAAAACGCTACACAACATTTATGAACTTCTGTGCATGACCCTGGAGTCACAGCTGTAATAGGTGGCAGATGAAAACAGAGATTTTCTATGCACTCAAGTCTCAAATGTATTGAAGGATTATTCAAACATGCATGAATCACTCAAAATACGACAGTGAGTAAGCTAATGATGTGAGGAAACAACTGAAGAGTTCAACAGCAAAACCAGATATCTCAGTTTGACTGAAAAAAAATGCCCAAAAGTGTTTTTCTTTTTGCTACCATTTAGAGATCTAGAGATCTATTAGCAACGACAATAATGTACAGTGGATTTTATAAAGGAGGGTTGGAATTTAATTTTGATAGTAGTAAAATACATTTGGCTTTTGAAAATGTTACTATCCTAAGAGTAAGCTACAAGCCTCCGATGACTTTCAGGTGGCACGTATCTGTTTTTGCAAATGAACTCTTTTTTTCGCATTATATTAGATCTCTTTGAACAAAGAGGTGTTCTGCCCAAAGTTAGTCCATTGTTGCTTTTTAGGCAATAATAATTTTGCCCCATAACTGGGGCAAACAAATCCCAGCGATCAATCTGCCAAATCAATACACAGATCACCGCACACTGATCCTTAATGGGAAAAGTCTGAAAAAAAAGGCATTCATGACATTCACAGATGTGTATACAGGCTTTGTTAGCAAGTCAATTAGCCAGGATTTATTAGCATTTAGTGCTACCGGTACAAGTAGTGTTCAGCAGAAACAATTAGATGTGCAGTCAGTAAAAGTGCATGGTCCTGGACGTGTATTTGGCTGTGGAATTATAATGTAATGTAATAAGAATGTGTCTCAGATGCATATTGTGGATGTAGTTTGACTTCTGTACATAGCCTGAAAATCTACGCATGTAGGTGTTTGGTTTAAATTGGTGCAGGTCGAGCCAGAGCAGCTCTCTGATTTATCAAATCTCTGATGGTAACTCGTGAGATGCTGGTGGAAGTCTACAAGCCACAAGACCCATTTTTCATCCTTTTTGTTTTCTGTTAGCACTAACAAGACTGACTTATTGCAGATTTGCACTTCTAAGCATGTTGCAGGCCGTTATTCATGACCCAGCATTAAAGCGCAGGGAGACGAGTGTGGACGTCTGATTTACTCTAACAGTTCACCAGTCACATCTGTGTTTAGTGAAGGAACAGCTTGTGGCAGCCAATCAAAACGATCTGTCCTCTAATATCTTGTATTGCTAGGTGCAGTGTAAATCAGTATCTTTGTACAGGAGGCAGTTGCTGGGGCCGCTGCCAATGAGTGTGTGAATTACACTCATGCATAAAGCTGTCCTTGTGTCCTTCTGGCCAAGAGCTACAGGGAAGCGGGAAATGATCATAAATTAAACAGCACATGGGTGAGCAAATCATCCCAAAATCTGGGATGGAAGGGAACGTTTGACAAGATTAGCTGAGAATATAAAAGGACATCCCATAAAGTGTGGGAGGTAGGCTAAGTGATGGATATAGTTGTACTCACATGGGATGACCACTTCTCTGGATGGATCTAAAGGCCATGTTATCATCCAGGTAGTGTTCTGATAAAGATTACACATTACATATTTTGATGCACAACCCACTGACTTAAGAATGAGAAGTTTACAACAACATATATTATAGATAAGTTCTATATCTATACATTGGTTTGTTGTGATAGTATACCAAGTATTAGGTATAGGTGCCATCTTGATTAAGTTTTACAGTTGTCAAGCTAGTACAGTGCTCAGTGCTGTGAGGTTTAGCCTATATGACAGTTTACCAAATATCTCCTTGCTTGTGCTCTTTTGTTAAAAACAAACCAAACTATATGAAACTACAGTTTGGAAGGTTACACAGAGATTGTAAAAGTTTTTCCAATGCCAAACTTTGAGTCTACTTCAAAATGATTTAAAGTCAGAAACATCACCACTCAATATTGTCTAGCTTTAAATTTGGGTAGTAACATGGTTCCTAAAAAGGCTGTCCCAGCTGATGCCTGCCAATAGAAATAAATTATTCACTCACTTGTCAAATCAATAATGACCGGGTCTTTAGTGGCCCACTCTCCCTGTGCCCTACTTCTCACTTTTGGAGATGGGGGTGTGGGCTGCTAAGGTGCAGAAACAATATTATAATTGCAGTTTACATTTGCTGTGGCCCGCAGCCCCTCGCTGAGGTAAGTGGCTGCCATTTGTTGTCATTTTATTTTACGAATTGTTTTTTGAACATTTTGAAAGGAGCATCACTGAAAACACAGAAGCTGGGATGCTGGGGGGGTTGGGGTGAATGAGGCGTTGTTGCCATGGTGTTAAGGGCATGGGCATGTTTGGATGGCATGACCCGCCCCCCTCCCCTCTCCGCCGCTGTTCATGTGTCACTCACTGTCTTCCAGCCTGTAATTTTCCATCTACTGTAACAGCCTGGGCACATCGCCACACATCACGAACTTTTAAAATAAATAAAGAATTCATTAAATAATTAGTATCTCCACAACAATCTCTTTTGTTCTGTCAATCTCAGCAAGTCCAAATGTCACCATGAGATGGAGAGAGAAAGAGCCATGTGAGACGGAGCCAAAGAAAGAGAGAAAATTCTGCTTTATAAAAATCTATTTAGAAATTAAAAGCATTGACAATTTTCTGATGCGTTCTACTTATGTGCCATTGATTACATATAATTGGAGTCCATTTCTTAAATAAAAGTTGTGTGTGTGCGTGCATTGACTTTGAGCACGTTGGTGACCGTCGGTAATGACAGTGTGTAGAAGACGAGCACTCGGCCAGACAGACGGATATGAGAGGCTGTCAGTGTGAGTGTGCTCTAATGGTGAGGCTGGCTCCATGTATGCAGATCTGCACTTAATCAATACGATACGTTTGGGACTGGTCACTGATAAAAGTGTTGACACAGTGTCTGAGGGGCTGGATCATGTCAGTGCTGTAAACTGGATACCTCTGGGCCTATCACAATAATGCATTTTGAAGTGAGGTATATTGCTGAAGTAAATCTAGTTGATAAACGATAATATTGAAACCAAACCATAAAGCAGAAATATCCCCAGAAAACAACTGTAAATGTACCATATAAAAAATACATGAGATGAAATAATTACAAAACAGAATGCAACACTTAAGTAGTTAGTTTGTGTCTGTAATGAGTCATAGAAGTTATTTATTCAACCTTCTACAGCTCAAATCTTATATAGCAAAAAGATAACCAAAAATATCCCGCTGGTGCCAAGAAAAATAAATACTGACCCCCCAAAAATATCATTCCATCTGTCATGTACTGAATGATGAGTCCATATATTCTTTATTGTGACAGGCCTAGCTACCTCTGCAGAAAAAAACCCCATCACATTCGTACTTGAGACCTGTCTTAAATCACTTTTTGTCACTCTTTTTTTGTCATATTCAGATACGTTTTCTACTGCGGCAACACTCTGCATACGTGCACAAAACATAAAATATGAGAAACCTTTATATAACATAAAGGACTTTAATATAGTGTTTACAAAAAACAAAAACAAAAAAAACAAAACTTTATCAAACTTTTTCAGCAGACGCACTGACAGACAATATGCACTATTCAGTTCCCTTTGGTTGCCCAAAAGCACTTGTCGCTCTCGTCTTAGCTTGGTTCCTTTATTTTGTGTAAAGCTCGACATCGACTTTTTCCCCCTAAAATTAATGGGGAATTAATGATTCCGTTATTCCCCCGCTGTGCCGTAAAGGGGGGCAAAGGATTCTTTTTTTAATCGCCCAATCTCCAGAAACTGATTGGAGCAGAAAAATACGCCCAGTCCCCTTCTGCCAGGCCTCACAATGGAGGCTCTGATTTTTTTGATAGGGTTCGATGCTGTCAGGGGGCCAGCTGGAATTAGAAGTGGATTAATAATTTTAAACAAGGCTAAACCGCTTGGACTGTCTGCTCTTTCCAATGCTTAGCCAATGGTCCGTCTGCTGCGACCACATCAAAACAGTCTAAAAACACTAGATCTTCCTAATGAAGAGGCTTGGCTTTAGTATTTGGGCTGGAGGCAACTAGAAAACATGCTTATTTAGACACACATGGGAGATTCACAGAGAACAAGCCCGGACTATTGTTAGCACATATATCAAGTTTGCATCCCACTTTGCCCAAAGCCAGGTACACTGAGAGCATTTACCTGGGTCAGTACTTGATAGATTACAGTTACATTAGCTATCCCTGTGTATTTGTTACATAATGCTGTCATGTGGGCCTGTGTAGTGACTTTAGGAGTTTGAATGGTGACTACCAGAACAGTGACCGAGGCCACAGGGAAGATTAGGTTTAGCACCAGTGGGAGTGTTAACGGGTGACTTTAGGGGATTTGGGTGTCTGTATGGAATGATCTAAAAGCAGAGGTATTACAAACCAAATGTGGGTGTATAGTAAAGCCAAACAAATGAGGTCTGGCTGATGGTATTCCCGACAGAATCAAGGACGGTTGTTTTAGTGTGGGGATTCAAGATGGTTGAAACATGTCTCCTGTCACTGTAGAGAATCCGCCTGTAACAATAACCTTCTTATGACTGCCAGCCATAGCTGTATGTACTCTTCCAAATCAATCAAAGTTAAACAAGAGTTTTTAAAAACCTAATGATTCAGTCAGTTTGTGAGGCTTCTACTTTTTGCTGTGTTTTACCTGGGATCTGGTTGAAATATCAATAGGTTACCTCATTTGAACAATGCTTTGCGTAGAATATCTAAATTGTGCCTCTTGTTGACTTCCCCATAAGTCACACTTTATTTCACACTGTATTTCAGACTCCAGTGTGTCCATATAGAGCATTAACATTCAACATTAAACATTTAGCATTAGCATTTCATTTTGTGTGTGTGTGTGTGTGTGTGTGTATATATATATACATACATATATGAAAAAACACATAATAAACATATGTGTCTGTGATTATAAATGATTGCCTTATTTTCTTGTATGCATGTTTTTTATTTATGTATTTATTTTAATACACAATGTGAGTGCGGGTGCAGTATTTGCACAGATCTATATGTCTCCCCTTTAATTCAGTCATTATAAAAATGTTGTGTGAATGTAGCAGAGACATTAGCCCCCTTCTGAGCTTTTATTCTGCCTGTCTGCTGTTGCAATTTCACACTTGACTGACTCAGACATGCACAAGAGCGTCTACATGCCCCACATTTCACCTTATTTAGGTAATACAGACACATCACTGCTAAGACAATGTGACTTCAACCTGCAGCTGGCCTGCTGCTTTTCAGCTACAATCAAAAGAAATGGTTCTGGACCTAGACCTCCGCCACACATGGCTGTGCAGTAGGTCACAGCTGTATTCATCTGTGTTCATTTACATGCTTCACTTATTATCTGGCTGAAGTGTGTGAATGTGGTTATTACAGTTGTAACAGTTGTACTGTACTTTCCATTGTCACATTATATCGCCTTTAGTAGTCTTCAGCTTCATACTTAATGCATGGAGCATGGCAGTGACAGACAGCAGACTAAAAATACATTATTTATACTTGTCACAAGTAAACACAGAGCCTCTTCTCACTGTTACACTGGCCTTCCGGACGCAGCGTGAGCTGCTCTGCCCTTTTGTTTTATTTACCCTAGACATTTATCCTCACCACTATATTTCTGACCAGTACTCAAGCACTGCATCCATAGGACTGAATGAAGTCCTGTTGTTACTGCAATAACTGTGCTATTCAAAGTCTTGTTTACAATTTTTCCTTTCACACAGGTGACATATTTGCTGATCCTTTATACTGGCTGTGGTTATACCTTTGTGTGCATGTGTTGTTGTTTTTGAAGCACTTTTTCTGAATAGACAGGGGTCATCAGGTGTACCTGTACAGGAAAATGTTAAGCACAATTAGTTATAAACAAACAACATGGTTGCTGCTTTGCAAAATATTGAAGTAGAAAGAAGAAATCTATTAAACTAAAGCCTTAACATTTTAAATATTAAGTCTGACATAAACCTGCCTATGTAACTTTAGTATGTCTATGGAGATGGACCCAAATACACTTTTTGGACGGAAAGTGCAAAACAAAGTTTTTTTTGTTTGTTCTTGTCTTCAGAGGTGAATTGAAACAGGCAAAGCAATTACTGGAGAGATTGTCCCACAGACGCTGAAAGGCTATCAGCATGAGAGTTGGGATTGGCTCGAGGGACACCGATGGCCCCATGTATTATCTTGGCATGAGGTCGCTTTGGCAATCGCCTCCCAGTTTCCACCAGGCACCTGGCCGTACCATCCCCCTCACCGGGGCCTATACCTGTTTTATTCCTCCCTCTTCACACCCATAGACTGTGGGGTCAGCGAGTATTCAGAATTTTACACATGTAAAAAACAAAATGCTTGTATTCACAGTTTAAGAGAGTCTTGATATTGATATAGTTATAAAGTTATATCTGCATTAAGTCTGTCTCCATTTATCTGAAAATACTGTGTACACTTTAGGAGCATTTGGAGGTGAATGCTTAGCCTACATTAGCATAGCAAATAGTTTCAAATGTTGTCGACGTCAAATCAGTGCAATGTTTAACACCCCAGAGGAGAGGGGGATGAAAGAGGAGAATCAGTGAATGGAGGGATGCAGACTCAGGGTCAGGGTCGAGGGAGAGAGTGTTGAGAAGTGTTAAATGTTTAGCATGTATTTTCATCCAATTAAAACATATTTCTTCAGTTTTACTACTGTTTATACTTTGTCTTTATCAACTTGGATCCAAGCATTTATTTTTCTCAAAACAAACAAAAACAAAATTCATTGTTTTAACCCAGTTTATGTTGCAGTAAACCTACAGCCTTTGTCTTTACAGAAATAGATTTCATATTTATTTCAAAATAAAACCATACATTTTGAATGTATTTTGAAATTCCAGCTTTTGAATATTCTATTCATAACTTAATAATAAATGTAGCATATACCCTTCAGTTGGACATAATGAGAAAGCGAGAGAGAGAGAGAGAGAGAGAGAAAAGGAAGAGAGAGTGAGAGAGAGAGAGAGAGAGAGAGAGAGAGAGAGAGAGAGAGAGAGAGTGTGTACGCGTGCACAGTGCGCTTCTTTTTGCCTCTTATGACAAGTTCTCTATTTAAGAAGTGTTTGGACTTTTTTGCTTTCCTTAAGTGACTGACTTAAGTGACTTCACCAAAAGGAAATATGATTAACATGGGCCTATTTAAATCATGGAAACGCCATGACCAGAGCTGATTGTGCGGACAAAGAGGACATTATGTGTCATTGTTTTAGTTTTTGTGTGAGGCCTATGAATATGAGAGCGTCTCTGGAGGAAGCCTCAGAGAGCTGCGGGTGTCCTGGCGTCTTCTCAGGTGAACCCCAGCTCAACCATTCAGGTCTAAAGTAACAGTGCATATGTAATGCATATGCATGAGCTTTTTGTAAAAGGCGCATTAGTTGTATTGAAATGTTGGCCTAAAAGTGTTTTAAATAGATCCGTCAAAAGGCAAACGCAAAGTTCAACTGCTGAACATCTGCTTTGCTGAGTGAGCGTTTGCCAAAGGCCTCACTCAGGGGACCTATTAGCGTTTATTCCAGTGCATGCTCTGATAAGGAATTCATCAAGTGTCTGACACCCGGCCAGATGTTGGGGAATTAGCGCTGTCTCATGATGGACATCCCACTAAACAGGCTACGTCACTATGCGATCACACTGAAGCATCATAGAGTCTGAGGGGCTCTGTACAAGTAGCACACGGGCCTAACAAACTGACCATTTGGATTTTGTTGTTGGAGCGACCTAATTTCCTCATTACCTGAGAAGCTTGGGGCACTGTTAATGGCATTTAGGTGCATTTGAAAACAAATGGGGGAACAGCGTCACCTCGTTTGCACCACAAAAGCCACGAATCAAGTAAAACGCAAAGACACCAGGCCATAATGGAAGCTCATTTCTTACCGATCTTCAGCCTGTTTGAGGAGGAAACTTTCATTAGTTCAACTTCCAGTGGATTAGCAGCCATATCAGCACATTCTTTTATAAATTATATAACAGCACAAATCAAATAGTTCAAATAGTATAGCAAATGATTGGTTGGCGTTCAACTGGCATTGGGTTTATAAAGATTGTTGCGTGACAAAAGGCGTTGGAGACTGGCTCCTGTGGCTTTATCCTCTTAGAGCGCGCGGTGTACTTAAACAGCAAATGCCATGACTGTAATGAGACGCGAGGTAAAAGGTTTTTAACTGACCAATCAATCCATTATCAAACTTCTGCGCCTTGCCCGACACAGGTTGCACCCACCCCCGAAACTGGTGCCCCGTTAGCCAGACATGCAACCAGATTTGGCGGGTTGCACAGTTGCCCAGCGGCACACAGCGATTATAAGCTTGAGTGCCAGCAGTCAGCAGCGTGCAGCATACAAAAGTCCTACTCTCAACACTCACTGACGACGAGGACCGCTGCAGTAGAGCACTGCTGTAATTCAGCCTCTATTATATATACAATTGCATCCACGTGACCGTCACCGTTTTCTAATCCAGCAAGAATAGACGAGAAAAGCCTTTTATGTTTTCCCTGTTTGAGTTGCGTCTCTCACAACGGCTCCTCCAACAAGAGCATCGCACACTAATGTGCAGTGTACAGGCCTATATCTTGCCCTTTGAAACGGACTTGGCTAGTAAGTGTTAAAATAGTTTGTCCATTTGAAAACCCTAACCACAAACTATAAACAATTACAGCGCTACTAAACATTTGCCTCATAACATTTGAATTGTTACGATCGTGCGCACCAGCTCTCAACTGTGATCTAGTGCGTGCAGCGTGCGTGGCACAACGTGAGTGTGTTTGTGAGAAAACCGGGTCTCTAGTATTTTACGTCACAGTGTCTGAGAGGAGGAACATGAAATGTGCGACTAGACGAGCTGAGGAGAGAGGAGGGGTTGCTGGGTGGAGGGGAAAGGGGGGAGAAATCAGCTAAAGGGGTACGACATTTGTGCGTAAAACTTCTCTCTGTGTCGCCATTTTATTATTTTTTCATATATATTTATTTTACCATTCTACAATATTTATTTGAGAATACCATTTATTTGAGCAAAATGTCTTTGACTGAGTTGGAGGGGGGTGGGAAACGGTTTGGCTCCACAGTTACCATATCCATTATCACGGTCACACGGTGTCCTCATCTGCCCGGCTGCAGGCGCAACTATTGTTCGGACAAATTCAAAATTTTCTTTAATTTTTAAACATAACCTGTAAATTTAGCAATTTCATTTTCGAATCATGCCTTTAATTTAAACTCTTTGACCACTTAAACTATTTGAGACCTTTCTTTATTTCGTGTGGTTAGACATGGCATGCTCTACAAATCAAAAAATGAGGAAATAATAAACTACGCATAATAAAAAAAAGATTTTCAGATTTTTTTTATTTCAGTCAAAATTTCCGTTCACATTTCTTCATAAATAGTTGGTAAAACAAATGAACCAACATACAGTAGCCTAAAAAGCACAAGGAAGCTTCGCTTCTGGTAGCTATAGGCTGTTGTAACAGGTTTGCCTCATTGTGGCACAGTGACTCAGTTCATCATTAAAACATTTTGCTCTTCAGGAATAACTTGAGTGTGACCCATTTCTCCCAGAAAGCGTTACAACATCACATTCTAGCTGTGTTATTGGCTCTGACCTCTGACACGGGGCAGAAAGGTACGGGAATAAGAAATTAAGGTATAGAAAATAGCATATAAAACATATATTCCTTAAATTATTTAAATAAACTCATTTCATATATCACTGTCACGAGGTACCATTTTTACATTTGATTTGAAAAGTAATGCTGGTGGTCTGAATTGTTCTCTTCTGAGCACAATATACTTTGTTTCTGCATATTATTCAATTCTTGAGAATAGGTTACAATGCAATGCTGTAACTCTTTTGACACGGATGTGTTCTCCTCTACCCACATCTAGAATACCTCTCCCTAGATTTAGTTAACACAAAATGCCATCTTGACAAGTTATTCACACAAAACAAGCAAATGTGAATCAAACTGCTCTATATGCAACACCACAACAAAGAACACGCTTTAGTTTTCACAGAAGAATTACATTTAAAACAATGCAAGCTGACAGACCAAAAAAAAAAAGTTTTTTTTTTTATTATTATTATTGAAAATACTGTGTTGTGACAGTTCCATTGTTGCCGATGCACACAAAACATACTTGCACAAAGACATTGCTGGAATTAAACTCGCCTTATTGGCGCTTAGATGTGGGCGTTGACCCCAATTTTGTAATAATGTGATAAACTTCATTTCGACTTCATCGCACTCTCCTAAAATCAGCACAGAGTGCAACAGGCTGCTGGGAGTGTTTTTCAGTATGCTACGAATTGACATCTATCTTTACTATAAAGTAAATACACAAAAATCTTATTTGAACAAAACATAAAGATATCAACATAACCGTTTATAGCTTCTCGGCTCATCTGAACTTAGTTCTAACAAGCGTTACATGTCAATGGTCTCGTAAAGAAAAGTGACGGAAATATCTGCATTATATATAGACAAATCCATTATATTCATATATGCTTTCTTCAATCCAAATAAGACACCTGGAGGCCTACTGGTTTAAAAGAAACAAAGCAGAATACAATCGCGGAGTTGGAAATGTATTAGTCATTTGTTCAATGTTAAGTTGGTTATGACCAAAACTGTACAGTTCTTGTTAGAAAACATTTCCATAAATATTATTTATGTTTCAGAACTTATACCCATAATTAAATTACAAATTGATAAATATGGCATCATGGATATGTATTTACAACAGTATTAACAAAAGGCAACGTTTATATTTAACGGTAACAATCGTAACCAAATAAGCACATGTGTCCACCTGAAAACGGACGCTGACAACAGATTCAACCCCATCAAACAAGGAAATACATTCACAAGTATACTATTAGTTTCTGCGTTTTTTTCTGTGTTCAAGTTAATGACAAAGACTTTGGCACGTTTCTTAAGACTGTTTGAAGTTCCAACAATCAAATTTGAAGAGGCGGCAGCGCGTTGCCACCATAGAAAAGAGCGTACAATAGTACCCTTTCTTTATTTTTTAAATAGAAAAATGAGAAAATACATTAAATGAAACAAGAGTTATTTGCTGTAAAGAAAAATGATACAAACATGTATTTATTTGAGAAAGCAAAGTGTGTTCATTCTATTTATTCATTTGATTATTTTGTTTATTTACGCGTTTTATTTCCACCAAACGGTAGAATCAAAGTCAAATTCCATGATCCTGAGAATGGACGTGGCCTGCGTGCAGCTTGCTGCCTTTTGCTCTTGTCTCCTGTTGTAGTCCTAATCCCGTGTGTGTGTGTGTGGACGTGTGTGTTAGGGTCAAATCCGTGCGTCTTCAATGCCGTGGTACACGCTGGTAAAGTGTTTTCTTTTAGTCAAACGTACCACTCGTTAAAGTTTGGAGCCAGTCCTTCGCTGTGACCAGACGTGTTCTGTACCACGGCTGACGGTGGGGTTTTTGTGGGGTCCTCGGTGCTGCCTGAAACCAGTACTGGTGGTGTGGAGGACTCATATCCAGAACTGGCAGCCGGAGATGATTCGGATCCTTGAGACTCGTGAACCTGAATACGCACATAAAATACGCATGAGCTTTTCATCTAGTCTAATAAGCCTAACATAACTGACTTGATTTATGGAATGTTAAATTGTTGCGTATTCAACACTGCAGAGGATACATTCAAATTTAAGACAACACTAAAGAGGGCCTTTTTGTCAAGTAAGGATTATTTGTGTTTGGTGCATCGCTCCGCGTAAACCTTCTCCATATCGGAGACTGAGTGGCCAAAGAAAACAGTAAACACAAACAATAGTTCGCTTATAGACCATTCTAAATGCGTTCTGTAATAACGTGACGGTCCTTGTCAGCGGGAAGGGGCAGGGTGGGGGAGGTGTGTTAATGTGTTTAATGCGTAATGAAGACGTTAATTACCTTCATGTGTTTCCTGAGAGAGCTGGGGTGCGTGTAGGACTTGTCGCACACTTTGCAAATATACGGCTTGTCTGACGTGTGCACGTGCATGTGCTTTTTCCTGTCGCTGCTGTTGGCGAATCGTCTGTCACAGCCATCAAATTCACACTTAAACGGCTTCTCACCTGGGGGAATAAATGCATACACAACGTAAATAACCCCAATAGCTTTCACAAACAAAATGTTATTGTCGCGCCACCTGCAAAAGCTACAGACCGGATCTGTGAAGTGTCTGCAGCCCGTTATATAACAGTAACCTACATTTGGAGGGCGACATGGATCTCCACTACCAGGCTACTACACGCTGCCCTGTCAGGCGTTATTTATTCACGAGGCCTCATGCTACTACTCCCTGCACTGCTCTATAGTAAACACTGAATCAACAGGGCATTTGGTCGCATACGTGTAAAAGTGCCTTATATCCAGACAAAAACTGCGAAGCCATTGTGCCTGATTATGGGATATACAGCCCGCATTCAGGAGAAAAAGACAGCAGACGAGCAGAGCGCCTTGTGTGTCTACTCACAGCCAATCCAAACTTTTACAACTTTGGCACTACAAACTTCTCAGCACCTACACATTACAAATCACCAGTTTTGCATTGGGGTACTCTAATAATAGGCCTGCTACTCGAGTAAGTGGTAAAAATTGTTTGTTCGGAATTTATAAACGTAATAGGCTACTTTGGGAGGAGAGAATTTGCTATAAACCATGAACTATAAAACAAAATCTGCCTCTGAGCCCAATGTAAATAATGCACGTTTAAAACATAAATACACCCGTGTGTTTTTATCAGTCCGCTGAAAAGAAACAATTAACAATCATTAAAATGACGGTGCCTACCTGTGTGCGTTCTTTTGTGGATTTTCAGGTTTTCTGACCTGGCAAATATTTTGCCACATCCAGGGAAGGGGCATGGGAAGGGCTTCTCTCCTGTGTGCACTCGAATATGGTTCACAAGTTTATACTTGGCCTTAAAAGATTTGCCCTCTCTCGGACAGTCCTCCCAAAAGCAGATATGGTTACTCTGCTCCGGGCCGCCAACATGCTCCATAGACACGTGTGTGACCATCTCATGCATGGTGCTGAAAGTCCTGTCGCAAGTCTTTTTGGGTCTGTTCATCTGGTTCTCGTCTATCCACTTACAGGATAGCTCTTGTTTAATGGGCTGCCGCATGTATCTAAAAAAGGCCCCGGGGCCATGGTGCGTGGGCACGTTCATGCCCATGTTCATGTTGATGGGGTGGTTGTAATTGTGCAGCTGGGCTCCGTAGGGGTCTGTCCGAGGACTAGCCACAGGACGGTACGGATCGGGTCTTCCGAAGATATCCCCGCGTAAGCCAAGATGCATTTGGCTGTTGACTACATGTCCGCTCGGTGACGTGTGGCTCACCCCCTGGTCGTGAAGTCCTGGAAACAACAGATGTCCGGGGTTATCGGGGATCCCCGGCGGCCCGTGAAGGCTCCCTGCCGAAGCAGCAAAGATTCCGTGTTGTGCGCTTGGAGCAGGAGGCTCCGCAACGCCGCGGTTCCTAAACAGAAAGTCCCGCGTGGAATTGAACGCACCACCCCCGTACGAGCCCACCTGGCCGCCATGCGAGTGTCCCAGAGCGGCTGCATACCCGGAGGCTTGCGGGGTGAACGCAGACGTCTGACTGGAGGCGATGTCATGCGCCACGGGGCTGATTTTGAAAGCTGCGGAGTGAGAGGAGTCGGAGAAGGGATTCAGCCCCAAACTGGGGTCTCTGTTGCCGAGCTCGTGGTGGTGTCTTGGCGTCCCGAAGCCCCCCACTCCTAAAGATGCAAACTGCGGACCACTATCAAGAAGCATCATGAAGCAAACTTAGGGCGCGGGGAGAAAACTAAAAATCAAATTTAAATCCAGTTTAGCGGAGCACTCAGACCAGCTCACACAACGCCGGTATCTGTTACGTTTAAGAAAAATCCTCAAATAAAAAAGAAGCCAAGTCAAAACGGAGAAAAATCCTACGCGTAAAAGAGTTGGGAGGAAAAAAACTCCCGTAGAGTGCGCTCCGTGAGAAAGAGGATCAAACTTCCCCCCCTTTCCATGCGGATGATGTCCTTGGACTGATAAAGTCAATCACTCACTCCCAGAACATAAATGAACTCGGGAGGCAGAGCTACGTTAACCAATCCGTGACTAGCTATCCACAAACCACGTGACCATTGAGGCGAGTGGTAATTGGCTAGATTTCTGGTGATTGGCAGTGTTTGCTATTGAAGATGGCAGCTCGTCTTAACTGGGTTCATTTGATTGGCTCATACAGGCTTTACTTTGCAGGTATAGGAAAAGTCGAACGCACTTTCTTGCCTACATGGTTTCATACAGCACTCATGAACTAGTAGTGGCTAAGTTTAAGAAGATAAAACCACCGACCGTTTAGCTTATAGCCTACTTACTGTATCTTTCTATCTTCCTAAGCAGCCACGGACATTTTCCTGGCAATGTTTCAAATTTGTCTTTCAAAAGTTACTTGAAGGGGGGGAGGAGGGGCGGGGTGTCCATAGGGTGTAACATTGTGGAATAAAAGACTGAAAAAGATGGCAGTAGCCTAATTGTAATATCTTGAGATTTGGCTTGGCCAAAAATTCATTGAGTGAGTTTCACAGGGCTGTCTCTGATGCCCGTGGGACACATAAAATCTGATCAAGTTCAGAGGCGCGCTGAGTGCTTCGAGCAGCGCTTTTAAAACTCCGGCTCCTTTACATCTTTGCCCCTCTGAAGGAGCCTCTGTTTGGGATGGAACCGACACAACTTTAAACGAGCACGTTTCCTTTCGCCATCTTCTACCACAGTCACACAGTGTCCTTCCTCCAGACAGATTACAAAGGTGAGTTCACTTGTCCATTTGTTAGAGAAGTCTATAGAGGTCATGATGGGAACAAGTCTCCGTGTGTCGTTGCCCTGTAGCCTGTTACTCGGCGCTCGTGCGGTAGCTTAATTGAATCGAAAGTAGTTTGCGAGCTTTTGCGCAATGCTGCAACGCTTCTCCACATGTTGCACGATTAAAAGCAAAACTTTGGATAGATAGGCCTACCTGCCCCTCCTCCCTCTCCATCTCTCTCACACTTAACTCCCTCCGTCAGTTTTTGTGCAGCCTGCGCGCGCACTAAAGGCATAACTTCACAACGCACACATGGTGCTGGCTGGGCGCTGAGATTTATGGCGACCTTTCTGAACTTACAAGTGACGAGCAGCCCGTTAAGTTTGCTCTGTGCCCTTCATATTTTATTAGCTCGTTGATACGGCCTCTGTACACAATATTTTCTTTGTAGGCTGGCTGCTGTAGTGAGCCATTCATTGAGTTTAGAACATTAAAAAAAACAAAAAAAACTTTGTTGGCTAATTGGAATATCCAGTAAGACAAAATGTAAATTTACTTCATATATCTTTAAAAAATGTATCAAATGTGCTCATTTCTTTGCGTGGCTCGCTGGCCGAATCAGAGACGCATATCAATAGGTGGCCTTTTAGCACACGTGAATAATTGACGCATAAAATCTTTCTTGCTTCTTATCTTTTGATAAAAATCTCCCTAATCTCTCTTGTTTTGTAAAAGATATATATTTTTTTATTTTCACGTAAGAACAGTTATTTTAAAAATCCACTTTGTGTGGTTTTCTCTAGCCTTTAGAAATAAATAGTGCCTAATAATAATGCCTATGGATTTTTACTTTTTTTTTTTATTGTAGGCCTATTTGACATATATCAAGTAAAATATTCAGTTGAACTGATTTCATTTAGTCTGATTTGGGGAATGTAAAATAAAATGATTTAGTTATCTCAGCTGGGGTTACCTCACTCACGTTGGGATAGCTCATTGGTTATAAAATAATCTGCCACCAACTGAGCATGCGCGTTGCCTTAAAAAATAGCAATATTGTAATGTGACACCTAGGTCCTATGTGACATAGGCACATTTGGACAAGAGCAGAACAAAACCCAAGCTTATGGTAAACTACAAACATTTATATGGTTTTTTTTTACGTGTTTACTTACTGCATGTTTATTATAATTCTCTTCATTTATTTTGAATAAATATAAATAAGTGTTTGACATGAACAAAAATAGAACTAGGTAATATTATAAATCCTTATGTCTGGGTTGTATTGGCCGCTCTCTTTAGGCCGATAGGAAAGTCCTCTTAAGTTTTATAGTCTATTGATTATATTGACTGCTCATGGCCACAGAAGATGGTGTGATTTTTTTGCTGCTTGGACATTTAAAGTGGAGAATCTTTGACTGTAATGGATCATTGGGGCATGTTTTTCTGTGTTTCTTTACTTTCTCAAAATGCATCATCCCAGTATTCTTGTGTCCTTGTTGTAGCTGTAACATGGTGACTGATCTGCACATTTATGTTTATGTTTGGAGGTGAGTGTGTCACCACAGTCTGGTCCATCAGTTTGTCCTAACTGCTAAATAAATAAATAAATAAATAAATACATGTATTTATTAATATTTATATTTTTCCTGTAGCTCACAGATCGTTTGTGTTCAGTTGAACATATTGCCAACTAGTTTGATTTTATTTCTTTTTATTTTATTGTGTGTGTGTGTGTGTGTGTCTTTCATGACAGCCCCGCTCCTTCTCAGGAACATGACTCTTTGATTCTGCAGATTATTATATTCTACTTAAAGCATTTCTTTATTTATAGATATTTTATACTGGAAACATGCGAAACGGAATCAAACACATTAACACTGATGCTGTTCAAACTGTTGGCACATATTCAACAGTAGAGAAAATGCAAATGAAGTGAGAAAACAATACAAAAATATATTTTTAGGATAATAAGCAGAGAAGTAGGCTAGACTACATTTCTGATGCTTTTGATATTTAAAATAAACGTAAACTTTGAATGAAAATAATGGTAAAACTGGTTATGAGTTTTATGAGCTCATTGTATTTTTATTATTTGTAGTTTTGCAGATCGTTGGTTATGGTCCAGGGTTTGAACTTCATGATGGTAAAATATAAAATATAATATTTGTGGCGTAAAGACAAGCATCACATTATTTATGAGGATAATGGAAATGCACAGGTCTAAGGTGAGAATCGAAGTAGGCTAATAAATCTCACGTAGCTGTGGGCGAAATCTTTAAAAACTGCACATTTCATAGGCCTTTGTCTCTGTAAAACTGATATCAATAGGGTATATCCATTGTTTGTACTTAAAGTCTCCGCTTTTTCAGGGGCAATATCTGCGTTATTCTGTAGCTTACAGTTTTAGTCCTAGTTTAAGTCCCATCTCAGAGGAGTGTTAGTGGAGTGCTGTCCTTAGACAACCCTTCAAGTTACACTATTTGCGTTTGTGCAACTTTTGCAGCTTTAATATTATTCTGATTCTGAAACGTTTAACTCTTTGCGACAAAAATAAATGCATAACTTGTATGTGTGATTTGATGTAGCGTACTGATTAGGTTATATTCAGACCGTGTTATGTTACAGAGTGTTTCAGCTCTTAGAATTACAATAATCGGCCTGAACACACCGTCTATTATTGTGCACAACTGTGAGGGGCATTGGGGACACAAACTGTGTGTAGCCTCGTATAAAACCTGGTTATGGTTAGGCTCCCACTCAACCTATGTCCTCGGCGGATTTGGAGAGACACTGAAGGGTCTGTGCAAAGCCTCCCAAAGTTAGCTTGCAATATTTTATCGCGGCACATTTCAAAGCATTTTCTCTGCATTATTTGAAAACGGAGTCGTGTGGTGAATGCCTGCGTGTCCCTTTTAAAACAAACCCAGCGCCTGTCAATCATGGCGCATTCCAACCAATCCCAAAGCTCCCCTTTTAAAAGCAGGTTTGCCTGCTGTGCTTTTATATTGCACCATGGCCTGTTTCGAAGCATTTTACTACCACGGTTATTGCCACAAATCAAGAGGGCAAAGTGAACGGCATGGGACTCACACCAACTTTAACGAAATTGAGTATGGTTACTACTTCTGCGAAGTTCACGGCCAAGAATTTCACATGCAGATGATATACACCACGGAACATGGACAATGTGTCTGTAGGTGCATCTTCAGAGCTGTTGGTTGACTTTGGTAACTCATAGCCAAACTCACAACAAAACATGACAAGCCTTTCGAGGTTTAGTGGCTGCCCTCTCTCCTGCGTCAACCCCGGAGAGAGCAATACTGAACCCAGCGTGGTGCTGCCACCTTTGGCAGGGGAGCACATGGGACACCCCACTGGCACTTCTTTAAAACTCTGCCTCACGCGCAATTTGCGAGACTACCCCGAGACGAGGTCCAGTGCATATGTTGACCACTCGGTGGCTACTTTTCCAGACCCTGGATACCCAAGCCACCGGCTCGAGCACAGCCCTCGGGGCATCCTCATTGGAGCCAATCTCTCTGGAGCCGGCATGCCACCCGTCACTGATCAACTGGCACCACGAGCTAACCAACATGGCGGAGTTGAAAGGTACCGTGACTTTACCGGTGTCAGGGACAACCGGAGCCATGCTTTTTTCTCCAGCTACCAGGAACAGGCCCACGGCTCAACTGACGGGACTCAAATG
The DNA here is from genome assembly GCA_000787095.1 of Periophthalmodon schlosseri. Taxonomy (NCBI): domain Eukaryota; kingdom Metazoa; phylum Chordata; class Actinopteri; order Gobiiformes; family Gobiidae; genus Periophthalmodon; species Periophthalmodon schlosseri. The sequence continues at coordinate 23,231 of KN476960.1, read as the reverse complement.
ATGCTTGGTCTACCTGGAGACATCCTTACGCGGACACACCCCTACGGTCAGAGCCTCAGCCCCAAGGGCAACAGTCAGCAACTTGTCACCCAGTTTCTGGGGCTTTACAAGCCCTTAAACATGGCCATCCAGCGCGGGACAAGCGATGCTTTCTTCAGGTGCTCCAAGCAGACCGTCAAACACGAGTTGCTGTGCAAGTGGACAAACAGTCACGAAGGGGCTGGAAAAGTGCCATGCTCCAGAGCCTTCGGCAGCATGTATGAGCTCGTGACCCATGTGACCGTGGAGCACGTCGGCGGACCTGAGCACTCCGAGTACGTGTGCTACTGGGTTGACTGCCCGAGAGACAGGAAGCCGTTCAAAGCCAAATACAAGCTCGTGAACCATGTCAGAGTTCACACTGGGGAGAAGCCCTTTCCGTGCCCGTTTCATGGCTGTGAGAAAGTGTTTGCTCGTTCAGAAAATCTGAAGATCCACAAGAGAACGCACACAGGTTAGTCAATAATAATAA
>KN476960.1:0-14751 GCA_000787095.1 Periophthalmodon schlosseri | reverse complement strand
CGTCAGCAGCGGCGGGGGCGGCCCCGCGGACGAGCCCCTGACAACACCAGAGTGCACCATGGGAGTGAGTAAATGACAGCTCTCTTCAGTGTTAAGTGAATATGCAATGCTTAAGCTTTAGTGCATGTGATGAGCTATCGAAATAAAAAGGCGGCTTAAAATACTACATTTAATTGAGGAGATGAAAGAGGCTCTCAGATGCTTTTGAGTATTTTTTCTTTTTCATGTGGTCTCAGCCGCACTCAGTGCAGAAATAAGTAAATATATTGTGCATTTTTCTCTTAATTATTAATGTTCTATATTTTATTAAGAGCATTTCGGCAGTCTGTCATTTACCCGCTCTTGTTCTGGAATATCCAAAGTCCAAAGGCACGAGAGCCCGATGTTTACATGTTTACTAACTGTTATTGGTTTGGAGATGACCCAGGTATAATCACTGGAAGGATGAAAACACCTTGAGGTTTATGTAGTGAGTGGCAACTAAACATGCGGTCAATCAGTCCAAATGTATCTGTGTAACACACCCCAACAGCCAAAATGTGCCTCACTAAGGCAATAACAACATATAAAACACACATAGACAGGGATAGGGGAAGTACTGCAAAAGTTGGAAAACTCAAAGATCTAAAGGAAGCTCCAGTATTAAGTAGTCATCCTCATCTGATCCCAGCTCCGCTCTCAGGCCCATGCTAAATCCTTGAGTTGAGGATGCGATCTTAGTTCGGTGGAGGTTCTTCCTGTTGTGGGGAGGGAGGGTGAGCCAGATGACCAGTGGCGTCATTCTGTTATTGCACCAACCTTACTCATCAATCAGAAATCAAAGTGTAGAAAGTTGCAGACATTAAAGAGTGTGGTGCTGTGGAGTCCTGAGCCAAGAGGCCCCTTTCTGCTGAGTTTATTAAAGTACTGTAGGTCATCAGTGATCATGAAGAGAGCAGCTCTACTTGTGCCACACCAGGCTCACATCCAGCAAATCCACCGCCTCCAACACGAGCTCATCAAAGACACAGCCATAGTGGACCACTGAAACCATTGAAGTACCACACTTTCATATTTATTAGCCAAGGATTAGAGACCTGGGATTTACATAAAAAGTCAAGGCATCAGGAAGTTACAAGAGTTCAACTTGTGGATCCACATTGTTTTTGTTTAAAAGGTGAATGTTTTCTGCCAGGCTTTTTAATCTCAAATTACAACACGTAAATGAAATCAGTACATGGGGCTATAGGTATCACGTCAAAACAAAAATATACTCATTACTGCGCATTTATTTTTGCCACAAATCTGATACTTTCATGAGAATTTAGTGGGAGCAAATGGAAACTAGTGCTACTGACATCTGCCTATGAGAGCACAGTTCTGCACAGATATCATTACGATGAGCTGACATGTTCACCTGTTCACCTCACATATGTCTCTCTAAGCCGTGTTTAAACCCAGTCTCTATTCAAGGCCCTTAAGCGGCCGTGGGGTGGACTCCCAACAGCTGAATTAAACAGTGGAATCATGCCGTTCGGTGCTGTATGAGCAGAATGAAAGAAAGAACATGTTGCAGTTAAATAGTCTTTTTATTTCCCGTGCCTTCAAAACAGCATTTTTTATTTTTATAATAAAGAATAATGACCTTTAAAACCTTTACTACTACTCTTACAATCTGTATTTATACCTGCCTCTCCCGTGCTTTTACTTCATCTTAATCTTTTACTTATTTTACTTATGTCTTTTAGTCATAATAAACAGAACAATTCTGTGGATTATTATGATTATTTTTTATTTAGCTGACGGCAAGTTTTGTTTTATTTTTCTCACATCTTTAACAATGATTAACAGTATGTACAAGCTGGGAAAAAGTAACTGAGAGGAAAGGAAAATGTGAGATTTTTTATAGACCCACGAAAGTAAGTCACAAAAGTTTACTATTTGACAGAAAAAGTCTAGCAGAAAGATCCAGCTTGTCACAGCTGCCAATGTCAAAAAAAACCCTCTTTTTATCCTAATCCCACTCATGTGCGTTTAGGTGTGTTCAACATGTTCCTCCGCCCCTCTTGGATGGAGCTCAGGCAAGATGTCTGTTTATCTGAACCAGCTCAATCTTAAACATCGCTCCTCTGCATTCTGATTGTGTCCTCAAAAAACCCAATTTTAGGCTATGAAAGCATGTACCCGCTTTTGATGTGGGACCAAAACACCACAAACACACTTGGTATTACTCAACGTGAACAATCAGTATTTTGGATCAGCAACAGCTAAGAGCAATATACCATAGTGTTCCATGCATCTCCATACGCCGTCTTATTTACATTTATACAAGAAAGCCAACTAAACACATAAAGTCTTTTGTCCTGGTCTTTATAACGATATCTTCAAAAATGTACCGTACTCATTTATTTTATCAATTTATTCCATTTGATTCATTTTAATTTAAAAGCTCCATGACAACTTTTGCATTTAATAAAAGTGAAATGTTTAGGCACAAATATAAAGCAAAGGGCTTTTCTGATGAGCTCAACTGTTGCACTACTTGGTTCCTTCGCTAACTAGATTTTTAGCTAAACACGCTAAGGCATCTGGGCTAAATGAAGTTCTGCATAGAAGTGCATGAGGCAAGTTCCTATTTGCTGAAACATGAGTCAAACATGCGAAGTGATGGGCGCAGAGCGCCTTTACGGGATCTAAGGTGTCTTAATTCTCGTGCAGACTGTGATGTAGCCTTCTTGTGTGTAGCAGGACATGTTTATGAGCTAATAGGCCTTTGTTAGTGGCACTCTATTTATTTAATACAATTGTAGTGTGAACAGAAGGAATAATAAACAGGCTGACTAAACATACGATTCTTCTTTGGGGCTGAGAAAGCCCTGTGTAAGGACACAAAAGGGGGACGTTTCCACTGCGGAAAGTAAATTCTTTTGAAGTGGAACTAATCATCTGAGGGATGGTTCTCGTTGTCCTAACAACGCAGCTGAATTGGAATGAGCCTCCTTTTGGTGTGAGATATGTTTTCTTTTTTTCATTCAGAACTGATGATGATAGTAGTTTCACGGACTGTCCACCCACATTGTGCGCTGGAACTTCTTTGCAGATAAGTCTTCAGTGGGAGACGCCAAACACACGGCGGGTGACTCCTGAACCGTGACGTCAGCTCTCTTCTGTGATGAGCGCCTTTATGCTTTGGGTTTAATACTTTTGTACTGAGAATGGGCCAAATCCTCTGCACTTACAATATGAAAAGATCAGAGCTGTTCAAACACCTATATAATAATGCACCAGTCAGCCATTGACCATACTTACGCTTTTATGCATTAAAAATCGTACTGGAGTTACAAGGTGTTTCGTAACAAATATTTTATTTTGTACAGGTGTCACTGTATTTTTTATGGAAGAATAGTATGTCATGTGTTCATCAGTGGTGCATTTCCCTGTCCTCTCTTTTACATTTGACTCACTGTTTCATGTGTGTTATATTTAATGCATTTTTTACTCTGGAATCTCTGGTAAATGAGCTTCCAATCTCAATGGGACTTCCTGACAAAGTAAACTAATAATAATCATCGGCATTTTTCACTTCTGTTTTATACATTTTAATGAGACGTCGTCCATTTTAATATGGAGCTATTAAGTTCTATTTAAAGCTTCAACATGATTCAGTGTCTCAAATATCAAATGGACTAAACATTTGTTTGTGAGTTCCACAGAGAAGAGCCGATGCTGCAGAAAGATTCACTAAAGAGATGTTACTGTAAAAATGATTGACTAAAGGGATGTTACTGTAAGGTTTTATTAGCAGCTAAAAGCCTATTAAAGAGCCATAGAAGCTGGCAGACATTTATGATCCCGTATTATTTAACCGGGCCAGTTCATGTCATTAACTGCCTAAGTAATCATTGGCCCAGCACTTTAAGACTGTGATTCACTGTGACGTCTCTATTGTTTTGAGCAGAGCGCTTCACTTGTATTTCCTCATTTGTCCTGAGGGGCATTTGGATGTTACCCCGGCCGACTGACCCCAAATGGAGCATTCCAGCCTTGCACTGTCACTAAATCTTTATTTTCTAGCTCTCTTTACAGTCTTACCTCTCAGAGTTATAAACCCGCTGCTCCTATAGTCAACCAGCCATTTTATTGTCTCAGTGGGGAACGGGTTCAAGCTGCAGTCAGGGACAGAGCAGAGGGGAACTGTGCACAGTAGTGGCTTCTTTGCTCTCCATAAAAGTGCGTTTATTATGTATCTTTTTCTATTACAACCGTGATCCCACAAAGTCAAATAAAATGAACATATGAAATTCTCTCACATTTTCTCATTCAACACAAATGCTTTATTTGGTAATAGAAATCTCAGAAGATTTAATGAGGCTAGAAATAGCATAGAAATAGCAAGAACTAAACTGATCAAAAAGTCTTCAATCTTTTTCACATTTTCAACTTGTTTTCAGACATTTCTGCACATTTGTAGATTAAGCGAACACAAAAAGGTAATTGTACAAATCATGTGTGGATGTGTTTTGTTTTGGTGTTTGGTTGAGTTAAACGGCATAAACAGTAGACTGTGGGCGGGTGCTGTGATGCTCACATATAAGAGCGGACCTCTGTGTGACAGCTCACTCAAGACAATAGCTGCTCTGGATGAGGCTGCTCGTCTCAAATATCTGCTCACATGTCGGGTCTGTGGGTCTTGGAGCAGTCTGCTGAAGCTTGGTAATATTAGTGCGGCTCTAGCAGGTTACCGCGGGACACGGTAGATAAGCCTCCAGCTCTGTGGGATGGAGCTCATATATATTTCTTGTTGGTTAGAAGAAATTCAACCCTTCAGAGGATACAAACTTGTCTCTTCTCTCCATCCAGAAACTGGCTCATTTTCTTGTCCCTGAATGCACGCTGTATTTCTCCTGGATGAAAAGACAGATGTCCTAGAAACAGTTAGCAGCAGAGGGGCATTTAAACATGAACCACAAACCCAAAAGGAGGCACATTATGTAAAAAGTACTTTTAAGAGCCATGTTATAACGCGCTTCCCTCGTCATTCAAGAGTTGTATTACACTTCATTTATGCCGCTTTGAGTAATCGTCTTCCATCTGTGCTTTGAGTGCTCAGAAAATGTGCAGGAAAATGTCATTATCTCAGTTGTACACTTTTGAACAGGGAGTCAGGGAACCTGTTTCTATTATTAAGGCATTTTATATTGTAATTTAAAATGGAAAAATGTAAAATAATAATCTATAAATGTGACAGTTTCATTCTAAATTTCTGATAAAAAAAAATTTCGTCTTTAATGTTCCACATTTTTGCATTATGATTTTATGGCTTGTTTGTGTTTTCCTGCAGTGTCCTGTTGTCTTTGGGCCACATTGGGATGTTTACGGAGAGCTACAGTATAATCCTCATGGTTCAAAAAGTGAAGGTCATTTTGTTATAATGTTATATAATATATAATGTATATTGCACTGAGCAGCCGTATAAATGACAACAGAAATCCCCCTGTGAGGTTTGGATGCTGCGTCCATGAAGTTCCAGGGCTTTTGTGTCCCATATTAAATGTGCTGTTTGTTTCCTAACACTGGTTGAACATATTACACTAGTAAAGCACACTTTTTATACTATGCAGGCAACAGGGAACTCAGACTTTTCTGACCTCCGACTGGAAAAGAGCCCTTGATTTTGAGCATTATTATAATGGTGCTACACAGTGAACTGGAGTGTACTTACATCAGCAGCTGCTAGATTTCATTTTAATTTATACAAATTAAAATGTATACAATAAAGTATCCAGTAATAATAAAACTGTACAGCATATTTTTATTACAGAGCCACTAACTATATGAGCTACTACTACAATTTAATAAAGTTATTCCATAGTCCGCTGCTGCCGTTGTGTTACTATAGATTAAAGTGAGTTTTATTTTGGCGGTGCCGCACGGCCCGATCCTCCTGGTGGTGCTTCACTGTTAGACAATAGTCCTGCAAATACCAAGGGCCAAGTCATTATCTTGTGCTCAGCAGGTGTAGACATTATTGGAGTGTTGAACTAATGATATGTAATGAGCTCTGTGTGACACATGTCTAGCCACCCTTACTGTCATGGGGCCCATTAATAGATAACAGCATCATAATTAGCTTTGCAGGAAAGCACAGCCATAGCTTACAAATATATCCAAGTGTCTTTAAGTTGTTTTGGTGCACAGTGTGAGATTTCACATGCTGTAGCCCGCTGCAGATTAGCACACAAAGTGTTGTTTTGCTCACATTTTTGATGGAAAAGCTCTATCACTAATACTGTGTCTGCAAGTTGTGCACTGACTCCCGCTATACTTTATGTTTGTGTTTTGAACAAAGTGAAAGTAAATGATATTCCATGACTAAAGCACACGTGTATTGTTGTTTTTTGTGTTTTCTGTGTTCTGGGTAAATTGAAAGCCCAGGACACAAATACATGTCTGTCCTCAAAATTTATTTTGGAAATGTTTTTTATGTTGTACCCCACTGCAAACACTTGCAGCCTTCTGCAGGTTTCCTAGCAACAACAAACAAAGACAGGAGCCATCTCAAGTTTCCCGTGGAGCGGCCAGTTCGGCGTGTCTTTGATCTCGACTGGGAAAATAGCTGAGTGGGCACTACTCGCATTTGTCTTTCATTTACTGCCCCCCTCCAACACACACACACAGACATGCGCACACACACACACACACACACGCACACACACACACAGACGCACACGTGCACACACACAGACGCACATACACAGATGCAGACGCACATACACACACGCAGACACACACGCACAGATGCAGACGAACACACACACACAAACATGCACACGCAGACGCACGCACATACACACACACACAGACGCACACACACACACACACACACACGCACACACACGGACACACCATAATGTTCCCTCAGACAGCCCAATCTTCATCTGTCCAAAGCACCAAGTCATGAGTCCAAAGTTTATCAAAACATTTTCATCCAGTAGTTTCTTGTGCATTCTTGTGAAGTGGAGCGCGTAAAAATCTATCTCTTTTATCTTTCATTCTTTTATATTATTTAGTTTATATATATATTTTAAAATGTCTTAAAGTTTGTTTTTGTGTGGACCCTGAGTAAAGAGGTACTTGACTTGTAGTGTACACAGATGCATAGTAAACATATTTGAAGTGTCACAGGGCTGTGTGACTCACATTTGTATTATTTGATGTATAATATTTTAATGCTCAGTGTTTGAACTGCCTTTTCTTTACCGATGCGTTTGAAGTGCATTCAGGAATGCAAACAAAAAGAAACGAGTCTTATTCTATGCAAAAACATGGCCAAGCAAAGACAGGCCACGTGTCTCACAGCTACTGAACTTTATCCTACTTCAGTTGTGCGCTTTTATCCCAAACTCCTCCACTGCTCTGGAGATTAAACAAATGGGAGTGTTACACAGTGTTTTGGTGTAATTTACTGTAATTGATGTTTCGATGTGGTGCAGGGCCTGCTCAAGCAATCGCTCGTGTTTGTAAGAAGACATGAGGCACAGTGGGGTGTATTGACTCAGGCTGTTGACTAATACTGCTCTATTGGCGTTGTTTAATGCGCTCTATTGTTTGCATTACACACTTGTGAGGAAGGCTATACGACACACCTAGCACACTACGAAATGATATCTTACTTATAGCACGCCATCATAAATATGTGAGGTGTCGTCAAATACTTTAGGAAAGTTTAGGTATAACCATACGTTTATTTACATGGTGTATTTTTGCCCTCCGTGATAAATGAAATGACACAATTTCTTACATGAACTCCCAACAACTATGCGACTCTTATGACATGTGAACAAAGGCTATAGTCTGTATTAGCAGTGCACGAACCATAAGCCAAACCAACAGATTTACCTCCCACTGTAACGTGTACACTCAATCTTCCCTGTTAGCTGGGTCGCACTGTGTTTGTGAGAAGCACATATTCGATGGATCCTATTTTGGCTGTGTCAAAGCAGTGCTGCAGAAGGAAAAGGAACACATTGCTTCAGTGTCTTTTTATAGAAGCTGGGTTAAAGTGGGTTTTGTGTTGTGTGTGAGGGAACGGTGCCTGTCTGTTCCTCTGCTCACACAACACTGGGTTCATTACCTCATGTTCTTCAGTGACACGCTGCCATATGCAGTACCATGACATAGGAGGATGAAGAGGAACCGCACACAGAAGTTGTACCTGCTGAAGTGTGACCTGAAAAAGTCCTATATTAGAGTAAGATTTATATTTTCCCCCTAGCTTACCGAAAAGAAAAGAATGACAGATTTGTGTGAAATGGAAAAAGGAGGCGTCCCAAAACACACTGGAGCTAGTTTTAGCATATCTATTTATAGTCTGTTTGGTTCCAGCTGAGGAAAACCCTTATAGGATCTGGTATTATGACAGTAGCCCTGACACAAGCTCAAGCGCGTCTTCATGGCTGTCTGCTTGAACCCCACACAGTGCATTCAAGACTATGCACCCTCTGTGTCACCCATACAGTCTATGGTGTCACCTCTGCTCCTTAAATGTGGGTGCAGAACCTAACCCCAGATTTCAAAGTGAAACTGCGTTATAGAGAGAATCACTGGGATTTCTCCTCTGTCTAATGCTGTAGTGTGAGCAGTGCAGTTTCTTCTCATAAACATTATTATGACTCCTGCAGTCACGAGGCACCCTCTGAAATCCTCTTTATGAGCTCAGGCAGAATCACTGGGAGAGTTCAGTTTTTGATGCTGCCATGGCTCTCTTTAAGTTCGTCTCTTGCATAACGCTACCAATAATGTGGGTCATCTCTTACATAAGGCTGCACCATGAGCCCATATGCAAAGTGTTATGCGTATGTTTCAGGCGCCAACACTTATTCTTGGTGTAACAACTCTTTTTTTTTTACCTCTGTGATTTTTCATCATATTTTGCAGAAAAGATGAGACATAAACATGAAAAGAATCTGACATAACACGTAAATAAATTGCCACACGGTGTTCTGGGTATAGCATTTCCCCTTTTTCTGTCAGTATTCAGTAGCCTGGTAAAACTGTGATACTGTGGTGGATTTTATCTACATGCGCTATTCCTTTTGAGATTATATGGAAATCTTCCCCCACCGTGTGTAGAAGTCTTGTCAGTGCCTTAGTGTCTTGGGCATTGTATTATATAATTAACTGTGTACTCCCAAAATATGCTCCCACAAATGATGCACATATTTATTTATCAAACCCAGGAAGCTCCAAAATATGAATGAGCACTAGACTACACAGATATATTGCAACCCATAAGTAAATATGCTTAGTAATTAATATTTAAAGCAGAAAAAGAAGAAAATGATACACAATTCATGGCATTTTACACATAAAAAAAACTCTTTAAAAATGAAATATGTTGCAATTTGTTTTATATTTTGCCAATGTAATCTATAGTAAATGAATATCTTCAAATAAATGCATTTTTCAGTTCACCTGCAGCGCCTCGCCTTCAGTCTCATTTGTCATTCACAGTGAGACTGCTCACTTTGGGATCCTTGCACAATTACCAGGCTGCGAAAGAACATAGTGCAGTTTAACTCATGTACAGATACAAGCCTTCCCCTCCAGAGGCTTATGAATATGAGCTTATGTGGTAGCACTTACGTCTTCTTCAACACAGACAGAACGGGCGAGATAGAAAGCTCACATCCACGTGACACTTTCAACTGCACCTTCATTTGACTTAATGAAGCAGAAAAACATATGTCATAATGAACAAATAGTTTAATAATAGTCTGTTAAGTATCTGGCTTAGTAACTTTATTGAAGGGGTTAGGATTAGGAGACAGGGTTAGGAGGTTAAGCCTGAATCATTTTGAATAAACTGTTTATTACATGCTTTATTCAGACTAACGAGGTGTAGTTTTTATAACGTTAAACATTTCTTCTACCAAACCAAAAATAATGTAAAAGTTTTCTTGCATTTTGTTCCGTTTTAGAAGCACTGGTTTCTTTTTAATACTGTTAACTGTTAAAGGGCCCAATATTACTCTATTTTCTGATCTACGTTAAAATGCTGTTTCCTCATCACAAACACACTTGGAGCTGTGTTTTGTTTCATTCACGCATGTTTAACACACAAACCCTGCATATTTAGACTATTCAGTTTTTCTCTCAAACAGAAAACACTCTGTTCCACCTTGTGATGTCATGTGGTGATACAGGAAGTGCTCCACTGTGTTTTTAAACTCCATGCACCTTCGCTTTGAGGTTTGGAGGTGTAGACAGACTAATAATAAAGGGTTACTCAAACGTGTGAATGAAACAAAACACAACTCCGGGTATGTTTTTGAGGAGGTAACAGCATTATAAGCTCGCAAGAGAAATATAGGACCTTTAAGGGATTTGTGATGCTGTTTACTGTTTACTGATGACTGGACTAGTTTGATTGGGGATGTCTGGATACACCTACACTACCGTAGAATGCAGTAACTATAGATTTTTCAAACATGACCTTGCGCTCTGTCGTATTTTAACCACAAGGGCAACAAATTTGAGAACCTTCTGAGATCCTTCCAAACACATCCACACAAGTCTATAGCCAGCTAACTATTTTGAGTGAGGTAGAAGCAGCACCGTCTCAATCTGTGTCAGCCTATGCGCTGTGTGGACTTGGAAGAAGCCAGTGTGTTTGTGCCATATAGATTTATCACCTCTTAACTATATGACATTTCTTGAGAACAACAACAATCATGGCACAGACGGAGAGGGGGTGGGGTGGCATTTGTCACCGCTCTCATTGGGGTTCAAAAGTAGATTGTAAAATGTCTGTCTTTGTCTATTCCAACACATTTTATTTTTATAACTGAGAAATCTGTTCAGGGACCCCAACATTTTTTTTTTCCCAACTGTCAGGGTGTCATTTGTCAGAAAAAAAGTGAAAGTGTATCTCCACCCCCAGTCCTTCTGTATCTCTGTCAGGTTACAAACACAAGTCCATGTCCATACTGTACATGTGGATGCGCTTTTCTCCACACATCTCACAGTCATCTCGGTTTATTGGAGTCCATTAATCTACAAATACAGGTCATAAAAACTTCCTTATAGATTACCGGTGCCCCTTTTATTCTTGTTTCGAGTCCTCTCCACTATGAAGACTTGTAGCTTCTTTGAGGTAGTAAAGTTAAAAATGTCAAGTCTTCAGAGGGCATGCGACAGGGCGAGAACAGAGCCACTACAGACTCCTCTCAGTTTTACAGATCCCAACTAAATTATTTCACATGCTATTCTCACTTATCTTCTCCGCTGTTCCAAAAGACTCAGGATGTTCTCATTTTAGCTTTACAATGCAGTAGTTTTAAAGGCGCACATGTTACTTTTCTGATGGGCGATCCGGCTTGTCTTCACACAGTATGGCATCTATCTTTATGCATTTATACAATTGCAGGTGCTTTTCTTACTCAAAAAAGTTTAAAGGAGATGATGCAAAATCGACTTTTCAGAGCTTTTGACCATGTTATAGTTGGTTCTCCTTCTCATTTACTCTCCCGAATTTGTATCTGGAGTGATTTGTGCATGTTTGAGCAATCTTTAATTGCTTATTTTCAAGACGCCATATTGCCAGTCAATCCCTGTTTTCATCGCCACCGGCATATGCCCACTGTGACGTACTTACATCGTTCTCCAATTTTATTTTCTTAATTAGTGATATGCGCAGGATTCTGCAGAGTTGCGTAGTCATTTTGGTACAAATGAAAAAAAAAATCTGCTGGTTGCTATCGTGATGTGCAGCTATCCATCGGAGGTGTCAACTCTTTGTTGTGACTTGTACGGCAACGTCAGCTCCCATTGGGCACTGCAGTTTTCTAACCTGGAAGTCAGCGGACTTGATTCTTTTATTACTTTTTTTAGATGAATATTGTGATTTAAAATGTGCAAATTATGACATAAAGATCCACGGGTGTCATAGATTATAACTATAGAGCAGACACAAGCACAATTGGTCATCTTTAATGCCATACTGTGGAACATTCAAAGCAATGCAATACCATCAACATGGAGACAAGCTTCACTTAAAAAAGTGTATGTTTAATTTATGAAACAAGACTCAGCACCAGACCACATGAAACAGAGACAGTGTTTTGGTTTGCATAACCTTCATTATAGAAAAGGAAAAAAAACAGCATAAAACCTTGACATATTTTCAATAATGTGATTTTATTTAATGTAATTGTCTTTCTTTTGAAAATGCACTTTTCAGACAGATACCAAGCTACAAAGCTCCCCTTTTGTCCTGCAGGCCTTGACTGTGACACCGGTGCCTCGTGGCCTTCTTCCTCATCATTAAGGGCTGACTTTTAAGGCGCCAAAGCTGAGGGACTGAGCGCATTGTCCCACATTATTGAGTCTTTACCCTGAAGGGCAGCCCCTCTATCTCCCTCTCTCTTTCTCCCTCTCTCTCCCTCTCTCTCTCCTCCTTCAGTAGACTTCCACTGAGAGGACGTCAAGCCATTAGTGACTCCAGCTCCGATAATGAAGGCACTGAGGTGGTCTGAGCCGTGTGCCACAAGAGCTGCAGCTCACAGAGAAGGTAGATTAGGATAATTACCTGGCCATGGGGGTACGAGGAAAGACGAGGCTTACTTCCTGTGGGCCCAGATTGGATCCCCAGAAGACAATTGGGGATTTCTGCGCTAATCATTGTAATAAAGACTGCATTGTGTGTGATTGCCTCCTCTGTTTTCGCACCTGGCTCTCCAAACACGCACTTAAAGTTGAAGAAGCAGGTAGAAAACTGACTTTGAAGATCATGCGAGGTCACGTTTTTGAAATGACGACTGGCTGCACCCACACTTCAAGTTTTTTTTTTTTTTTTCACCCTTCTCTCCTCCGCTCCTGTAAATCCATTCTCCACACAATGCATTTCAAATCAAAGCAGCAGCGTCACCATAACACGCCTTAGGAAACATTAAGCCATAGTGCGTTACTTTCATGTATGATAGCATAGCCCCCTGTACGCTTTGATGTGCGCACTTTTTTAATGCTTTATTAATAATAACAGCCTGGCTCTAGCTCACACCACTGTCAGCTTCTGGTGCTTCTTTTCTCTCCTTCCAAAACTACATCTTCCATGCCTCACGTCCCTTCATCCCTCCCCAGCAGCTCGCGTCCTGCCTCGTGATTGGTCGGTTTGTTTTTGGGAGGAGGATCACAGGCACTTAAAGAAAAAAAAAAAAGAAGAAGAAGCCAAGATGAAGAGGAGCGACACGGACCTATCAGAGGCCAGAGTGTATCTGACGCTGCGACGCCATTGGCTGAGGTGGATATCACACATGTCTTCATTTCTTAGTGTGCTTTCATTTTAGTGCCTAGAGGAGGTTTGGAGGTGGGAGGTGGGAGGAGGGGTGGCGGGGGGGTGAGCAGGGCGCGATCCATTTTAATCTGTGTGTGTGCATCCGGGAGTTGGCTTGGATGTTAGGAGAAGTAAACATACAGAGATGAGCACATAGACACTCCATTGCACCCAAGCTGTTTTCATACATACCACAACAACCTGTCGTTCTAGATAAAATGTTCCTTGAGATTAGGAACATTTCAAAACCTCCTCACTGTGTGCGGACCAAAAGAGTAATCCCATTAGTATGTGTATATTTAGTACTTGTAGATTGTGGTAGTTACCAAGTTCACCTTTGTAAAAGTGAATGTGGAACAGTGGCTGAGAGGTAGTAAGAAGAAGAAACAAAAAAGACATGTTTATGCTCACTTTAAAGCAAAAACACAGGCTACGCGCTATGTGCTATGTGCTATGTGCTATGTGCTATGTGCCGGTTTAACCTTTCACAGAAAACACATGATGCTTTTTCAGGTATTTATTATTCAGTTATAACAGACCATTATTTTACATGATTAAATTTTACTTTTTTATCAATGTTTGACTCGGACGAAAAATAACAGAGCAGTGAGTGGAGATGGGGTAGATGAAAATAGAAATTTTCTAAGCCTCAAATGAAAAAGAAAAAAAAAAGGATTTTCAATGAATTGATCCATTTTCAAGCCGTGATTGAATTCATGTACACAAAAAATCGAACATAAATTCCAACAGGTACAGTTTGCGTGTGGAAAAGCACGTGTACACAGCTGATTATATCTGCTGAGTTACAATAAGTTGTAAACTAAATAGCAGAGTAGTAGTAACAAATAGTTTCAAATGAAAACGTCTCGGCGCAGTGTACAGTGGGAACTGTCAGGCTGAGACCACAGTCTGAGTCACTAGTCTCTTTAGTTCACAGGAGCCCACCTCCACAAGGATCGATACAGAACCCACCTGGACCAGGTCAGAACTTCAAAGTCCACATGGCTCCTGGACTCCACTGGGACAGTAATGTGTGAGGTTATGTGCTCCGCTCTCCTCTCACATTGTGAAGGATCTGCACAAGCTTCAGTGTGTTCTCACTGTCAAAACAAAAGGACATGTACGTGAGTGTTACCAAAATAATGACACGTTAATATCAAATACTTTTTGTTTTTGTTTAGGGCTTTTTCTCATTACAAATTACTCTTCTTTCACTTCCTTTTCATTCATTTCTTGTATGCTTAACTTTATGACACTGTTCATGTTTTTTTTTTTGTTTTGTTTTTTTATATTTT
The DNA here is from genome assembly GCA_000787095.1 of Periophthalmodon schlosseri. Lineage (NCBI taxonomy): Eukaryota > Metazoa > Chordata > Actinopteri > Gobiiformes > Gobiidae > Periophthalmodon > Periophthalmodon schlosseri. The sequence continues at coordinate 144 of KN476960.1, read as the reverse complement.
ATGAATGAAAAAATCAGTCAATAAATAAGTAAGATTAAATGTGTAGGTCTACTAAGTTTACAGCTCTGTTATATATTATTAAACATTTTTTGGTTGAAAATGTGTCTTTTCTATGGCTTATATAGATGTCTGTGTAGTACTATA